>LOJH01017763.1:8033-21858 GCA_001685095.1 Ellobius talpinus
GTGTGTGTGTGTGTGTGTGTGTGTGTGTGTGTGTGTGAATGCGTGTGGGGTGTGGATGTAGACCCTGGGTGCTGTTTACATTATATTTTGAGGCAGGGTCTCTCCCTGGGACTGGAGACTGACTGATTAGGTTAGGTTTGTTGGCCAGCGAACCTCAGGGATCTGCCAGTCTCTGCCTTTGCAGTGCTGGGATTATAAGCACGTGGGACATATCTAGGAAAGTGCTTTACCCACTGAGCTGTCTCTCTAGGCCTTCAGTAATTTCTGAAGTTGAATTCAGGTGGCGTTTAGCATATGCTTATTTCTCAGGGCTAGGAAGGTTATTGTTTAGGAGATGCATGGAAGGGGAAACATAGAGAATGGAGTAGATTCTTTGCTTTAGAGCCTTGGTCTAGTTTGGATACCAGGATGGGCACGCATTGTCTGGGCAGGTGGGATAGAGAAAGAGGATGAAGTCCAAGCTGGTCTCAAACCTGCCCAGGGCTCTGACTCAGTGTTGCCCTTTGCTGTTGAAAAATGGCATGACGAGCAGGAGAGGTGGTGCCATAGAGACGGCCAGGTTGAGCTTCTGGGCAAAGACAGGGTGGGGAGGAACTGGGATGGAGTGGGACTTGCTCATAGCTTTAACCTGGCTACCGAGAAGGTCAAAGCAGAAATGCGCGCCCTGGCTGCTGCCTTTGAGGGGATGTGTGTTGAAGCTCACAGGGACCCAAGCAGAGGTAAGAGTAGAGATGCTAAGCATCTTGTTTCAGATAACTCTCGAAAGCTCTGGTACTTCCTTTGGAAGATAAAGAACGGTGTTATTTATTTATCTGGAAGCCGGAGGTAGGGCTGCATTGAGGTTAGGAAGTGGATAGGAGCTGGGTCAGGCAGCCCATCCCAGGGATAGACGGTGGGATGCAGGCTGAGTTGCAGAATGGGTTCACATCACTGCTTATTTCCACATGGATCTATGAAATCTTTCCATGTCTCCTTCCCATTTTTGGAAAAGAAAATGTTTATTGAGTCTTGGAGCTGCAACAGAGAACAATTTCTGATCATTTAATTAACAGACATCACAGCAACAAGTACCATGACGAAGAGTGAGCAGGCGCTGTGTGCCTAGTCTGGGTGGCCTGGCCAAGGCTGCCTGCAGGAAGTCATGCTGATGCTGAGAGTGGGGGAGGCTATCTGTCAGACATGCAAAGGGGAAACTGGGTAAGGAGGGTTATGTTTCAGGAAGTGAGAGCAATCTGTCATGGCTGCAGTGCTCAGGGAGGGACACCATCCCTGACAGGCTTGAGAAAGATGCTCAGAATAACGTGTTGAATGAACCCATCAGCTATGGCTAGAGAGGATGGTGGTAAGTGGCTGGGGTCCCAGAAGACTGTGCTAAGATTTTGTCTGAGGCTGGTATGGGAAGCCATCCCACAGTTGCAATGAGGCCGAGGGTTGACTCCTTGTGGCCTGGGACTTGGTGTGGGATGCGAAGATCATATATAAAGCCCAGAATGCTGAGAGGCTTGTGCTTTGCACGGGTGGTCTCCGTATGGGGGCACTTATTTAGAACTGTGGAAATCTGGGGAGGTAAGACCCGGATAGAGGAAGTAGGTCACAGGAGGTGGGTTCTTGGGGTCATATTATCCCTGAGTGCTTTCTGTCCTGCATGGTGCTTCCCTGCCAAATGTGATAGGAACCAGGCTTCTCTTCCAGGCCTCCTCTGTGAGGGCCTGAATCTCCGAGGCCATAAAATAAATAAGCTAAGTTATTTCTGCCAGATATTTTCATACAGTGGTGGAAAACTAAGTATACAGTACTTAAGTTAAGCATGCTGGATAAATGATTTAGAATTAGGGATACCGGCAAAGTAGAGCTCTCTGGAATGTGGGAAGGAAAGATAAGCAAGTACAGCCAGGAGGAAGAGGTGGGAGAAAGGAGCATAGGTCTGTGGATGGAGTAAAGAGTCAGAGGCTTTGGGAAGGATGCATGAAGACCAGTCAGAGGGAAGGGCTGTAAATGATGACTTCAGAAACACAGGAAAAGGTGGGTAAAGAGGGGGTGGGGCGAAGGGCGCAACTGTGCCGTAAGGGAACTGAGGGCACAAACTAGGGACCAAGTACCCAAGCGGAGGTCAGCGTTATTGTGGGCGATGGCAACATGTGGGAGGAGGGAAGACTGGATGGCACACTCCAGGGATGGATGCAATGCAATTGCAAACCACACCAGTGGCTGTAGTGAGCAGCTGACATGGATAAGTGTAACATGCGTGGTGCGTGTGACAGCAAGGGCGCAGAGCTAAACAGAACTCAGTCTGCACTTTTAAGGGGAGCACCGTTTCAGGCAGGAGTGACATACCCATCTCATGTGGGGTTACCTGGATAGTAATCCCAGGTACCAGCCGGGCAGGTGGTATAAAGGTTTAAACGGTACTGTCACTTCTATCCTGGGTCTGGCTTCATCATTTCGCCTGCTCTCAAAGAGGGACAGCAATTGCCTGAGCATTTCCTAAGGCTGAGGCGAGGCCCACATTAGATGATGTAAGGGAAAGTTCTTTAAGGAGGAAGGCACCCTGTCAGGTTCTAGGTTGACATGCTTGCCTTGAAGAGGAGACCTGGAGTTGGTCCCGGGAGTCTGGCTTTTTTCATATCATGCTCCCTGTGGGGCCTCGTGGGCAGCTGAACCCTGCTCCTTCCTGTTTTCTCATCTCCACCCCATCATCCGCAGGCAGCTGTGAGATTGTGTACAGGCTCAGCCTCCTCAGGGGACAGAAGAATTGACTCCCTAGGCGAGTCGGGAGCTGCTTCTCTCTCCATCCCTTGGGCACTGAACAACGGCTTGGAGAAGTAGGAGAGGTTTCCCTATTCTTGGCTGGGGAGACTACTCAACTTGTGCATGCTAGGGATGAGGCGACCTGTCTCAGGATCACCTTTGGGACCTGGTAGACACAGCAGTGGAGGAGAGGCAGGCCTGGGAGGAGGGTGGACAGCATCCTTCTTTTCCTGCACCAGCCCGTGTGAACCGAGTGATGGAGCTTTGTCAGGGTTTCTGCTTCCAGAGGTGGCAAAGCACAGGAAGCTCAGACTGGAGACCAAGGCTCCAATGTATGCTGGGATTAGTCATGCATTTCCTCTCTCACTAGGCTTGCAGCCACTCTGTCGCCTTCAGAAAAGCCTGGCTAGGTACTCAGGAAGCCAATAGGCAACTTAGTCATGCCAGAGCATGGGAGTCTCTGTCCTTGTCCTTTCCAGGAGCACCCATGGAGGCTTTCTTTAATGCCCCTCTTCTTTATCATCTTTTTGGAACCCAGTAGAAGCAACTGGAACCCCTGAGAGCCTTGGGTCTGGAAGGAGGCAGACAAAGAAGGAAGATGGGTTGAATCTGAGCCCCAATGATACACCAGTTCCAAGGAACTCCATTGAAATTACGAGGAGTCTTGGAGCCAAAAGCTTGAGAGTGGGAAGGGAAGCCAGCAGCTATTTAATCTGACCTCCATCCTTTGCTTTGGAGGAAGTGACTTGCTCACAGGTCCATAGCTGAGTTTTGTTTTTTTATTACTAGGGAAGCCACTCCCCAATAGTAGTTGTCCTTTGTAGGCAGTGGGGTTTTATGACACATCTGTTTCCCTCATCAGTGGGAGGGCAGTTTCCAGAATCTTGTGGGTCATGGGGGTCCTAGGGCAGCCTCCCCACTGCCCCACACATTCTCCTCTGTGTCCTGGTGCTACATCTCTGCTCCCCTATCCTTTGATTCAACATTACCCACTCCCCCACCCTCCTGCCATGGTGCCTCTTGGCATCTTACCTTCCACAGAATTCAAGGGGTCACCAGGAAAAGGGTTGTCCATCTCTGATGAAGGCTTGGGTTTACCTGGTGTTATGAGCGCAGTTTTGCTTGCCGTGTTGTGCCCGAGGGAGGCCTGGCACAGAAGAAACCAGTACTCTTGATATCGTGACCGCAGACCTCTGAACTCCAGCTCTGCAGCAAACCTGCTTCTGTTGTAGAAGTTACCCCATATGTCACAGCCACTCTAACTAGGTAACATGTTGTTCTGCCTGGCTCCTGAGAGCTCCCTGTCAGGAGCTTCAGAAGCCAGGGAGTGATGAGGAATAACCTGACCAAACTTGAGACAGACATCTGAGTGACAAGACAAACAACCTGCTCTCTCTCTCTCTGTGAGCCAGGCAAACTTAGCCCAGAACCACACACATAATGAATAAATAAAATGTAATTTAAAAAAACCTATCAAGTCAACAATGCTTCATAAATACATTCCCATATTGTCCTAGAGCCTTTTCTGGACCAGCATGACTGACTAAGAAGTTCCAGAGGTCAGTTCTAGAGTGCCCCCAAGGTGAGAGAAGGAAAGGCTCACAGGAAAACAATCCCTTCTCCCATTTGAGATCTTCCCTGGGTTTATAATCTCCTGGGTCCTGGTGTGTGCGCCAGCGGTGTGTGTGTGTGGGTGTGTGTGTGTGTGTGTGTGAGAGAGAGAGAGAGAGAGAGCGTGTGTGTGACAGGTGGACTTCTGAGAGGATCCTGGATCTAGAGTCAAACAGGCCCCCAACTCATCTGTACTTCTGCCTCTCACACATTGTAAACAGGAAAGGCAAGGCCATGGATACATTACCACTAATGGTGTCACCACAAGTGACAACTTGGCAGTTTGCAGACACTGTTCCTAAATTCCCAGATGAATAAAGGATATGTTGATGGTTGTGCCGGAGAAAATATCAAGTCTTGAGAGTCATAAGGTACCATGAACAAATGGGACTCTAACCCAAAGAAGGGAGTTGGAAAGAGAATCAGACTTAGGTTCTGAGACGTGATTTGAATTCTGAGAACAAAGTGCTTGAAGAGACCAACAGGATCCAGTATGTGGGAGAGTAACTTTCAAAGGTTCTGAGACAGGTCTCATATAACACTGCAACCCAACACACTACATAGCAGAGGCTGGCCTTGAAGTCCTGATCTCCCTCCATCCACCTTCTGAGTGCAGATATCAAGATTTAAAAAGCCAGAGGCAAGGGGTCCTGATGAAGGTGGCAGAGGTGGTGGTGGCTAACACACAAGGGTGCTTGTTCCTTATGCACTGGGCATGCTCCTGAGCAAATGCCAACTCAGTAAATCCTGTAAAGCAGCTGTGGAATGAATAGGATTATAATTCTCATTTTATAGAAGATGATACCGCGGCACAGAGAGATCCGAGTCACGGAGCTCGGTGGTGGCGGAACCTGAGCCTAATTTAGCTTTCACCTTAGACTGAACTCATTTGGGCCTAACTGGTCCATGCTGGAAACTAGGGCATCCCAAAATGGGTGGAATGTGAGGGCACCAACATACTATCTGTCTGTCTGTAGCCCACGTAGAGCCGACCGCAGTGAGGGGGTAGCTTTCCTTACACACAGGGAGAGTCCCAGAAGATGTTTTGGTTTGGTTTGGGTCAACTTGGAAAGTTCAGGGGAAGGGGAGAAAGAGAGGAGGCAGCCATTTATAGAACCTGAGGAGGTGACCTGGAGAGAAGCTATCTGCTCCTTGGTCCTGCTATTGCCTGGCACATTCCTCAGCACCAGCTTGGTCAGAAGAGTTGCAACTGCTGAGCTCACACTCTGGGGTCAGAGATGTAGCCTGGGGCCCAGTGTGGGGCCCTGCTCTGGACATAACTTGGTCGGTGTCTCCTGGCTCCCACGGCAGCCACTGCTATCTGCTTTGCCTACCTTTTCTACCCATTCTGACCCCAGATCCGAGCATAGCCTGTTGGGAGATAGGCAGGATGGGTGGAGGGAGTGGAGATTATGGGATGGCACTCTCTTGGAGGGTGTGGTTGTCAGCTTCCCACGACTGATTTGGGCTCACGGTTTTGGAGGTTTCAGCCTGTGCTCAGTTGGGCCTGTTGCTTTTGGGTCTGGCAGCACATCGCAGAAAGGGTGCGCAGTGGGTAAAACCACTCACCTCACAGCCAAGGAGTGGGAGAGAGTGGGGTTCCACAACCCTCTTGGAGGGCAGACCCCCAGTGACCTGAAGACCTCCCATTAAGTGTCTACAAATCTGAAGCCAGCCTTTAACATATGGAATTGGAGGGGTGGGGTGAGGAATTCTAGGTCTAAACTCTGGAAGCCGTGTGAGATAGAAGTTGCCCTTGGGTTCTCAAGAAGTTTGGAGGGAACCGTGTTCCTTCCACTGTGCCATCAAATGTGGTGTGGAAAAGAGGATGCCAGCCCCCTGTAGTTACCTTTCTGCCAATGTGGGAAGCTGCTGGGGAGAAGCTGACTGAACACCGCACAGCATTGTTTTAAGTATATAAGGCCATCAGAAGCTCCTGTATGTGCTCTGTGAAACACATCCCAAGCCTTCCCTGGGCCTTCAGAGGCACCTTGGAGGCTGGCCTCCTTCATTCATTCACTGACAGTGCTTGGATGACCCTGTGGGTAACTGCTCCAAGCTTACATTCCAAGAAAGGCAGCCTCGAGATGGAAGGTGCTGGAACTTTTCCTAGCATCGTGAGATGGTTGCAAGGAGTGGGTTTGCTCAGTGTCTTCTGGGTGTCATGGCCTGAGGTCACACAGTGCAGACCTGTGCCTGCAGACCGCAAGAGAATGGACCAGTCACCACCCTGTCAGAGCAGTACTGGGCTCAAGGGTTAGGGAGGATGCTGGGCCTGTTGGAAAAAGTTGCATGGATACTGTGTGCGAGATACCTTGCAGACAGATGGTACTCACAGAGAACTCTGCCTCTTTCACACTGTAGGACCTTTCCCATGGAACACACAGACAAAGACAGACACACACACACCCCTACATTGGCCCTACTGCAGACACTTCTCTATAGAGAAAACACACACATACACACACATTACGACCTGATGCAATTTTTTAAAAAATGAAATTGGAAATTTTAACAGCTCAGATTAGAGACGAGCATACAGTAGGTTCTCACGGACCCACCCCCAGGTCCACAATGGCCAGCATTCCAGCATGTTTGCTCAGCCTCTCGTCAGAACATCCTTACGGTCATTCAACATTCTCTGAATTTCTCTCATCATGCCTCCTCTCCCTCTCCCTTGACAACCTCCCTGTTGAGTTTGGCCAGATGGTTATGATTATTCTCTTTTTACAAAGACAAACCCTGCTTCAGAGAGGCAAAGAAAATTTTCCAAGGTCATAGAGTGAGGGGGTGGCAGAGCCACACGGCTCGGGTCTTCTAGTACCTACTGGTGTGCGCTTCACTAGCCCGCTTCAGTCATGTTAGGATGCCAGCACGGTGCATTGCTTGTTGGGGGATACAGCTGGTTTTGGGTCTCTGAGACTCTTAGTTTGCCAGGTTAGGCCTTCCTTTTAACCCCTGTGTGTGTCCTGCCCTGCTGCCAGGCCCTAAGACTTGGGGGATTAGGGAGAGGAGGGCAAACCCGGCTTTCCTAGGCCTCTTTCATCTGTGGCTTCCTTGGATCATGGCTGCGGGATGTTTATGAAACTCTGAATCAATTTGAGGCGCAGAGATTTTCAATCAGGGAAGCAGATTGCGCTGATAGGGTCAAAAGGCCTGTCGCCAGCAAGGAGCTCAGCATCTGACATATTAATTTGAGCTGTCAGAACCAATATGTGTAACGGAGGTGTGGAGGCACAGGCCCTGTTTCTGGAAAGGAGTGGGGGGCGGGGAAGGGAGGGGAGGGAGTACCACCCTAGGAGGGTCTGACATTTTACAGATTCTGGCAGGGCCAGTCTTGCCTGCAGCTCAGCCTGTGACCACTAAGGACCCTGCTCACTGGAAAGGGCAGGGGGCCAGACTGGAGGTGATGGAGGCTCAGAGCTTCACAGCAGGGTCCTGTTGCTCAGTAGGTAAACCCCACTTGGCTTGCTGTAGACACAGCGCTCTCTCCTCTTATCTGCCCCCACCTGACTTCCAGCACCCTCTTGCTGGCCCAGGCTGCAGAGCTGAGACTCTGGACGAAGTGCCTGTTACTTTAGAGCCTTTGATGGTGGCCTGGGAACTGGCTAGGCAGAGTCAAAGCTCTGGAGGACACCTCCCCGGGCCAAGACCACACCCATATCACACTTTGTGTCCTTAGCATTGCTATCCTGCCTCCCCTCTCCCACCTCTTTTGGGGTCCCTGTCTTTCTTGACACTCTGCACCCCTGATTCCTTTTAAACTGCAATGAGAGACTGTGCCCGTCCCTTCAAGGCCCATTTGTTCCCTTGGCAGGGGCTGGATGCTGCTACTGGTGACTGATGTGAAGTTCCATGTGAGGATATAGCATGCTATGCCTGTCTGTATATGTCAATATGGTGTAAGCAGTCTGAGCATCTCATCCTCTGGGGTTATAGATGGGAGTCAGGGTGGCCCTGGGAAGCTCAATGGTACTCATGCTTCTCATAGCAAATGAATATGAGGGAGTGCATGCATGTATGTCACAGTGTGACCAAACCACAGCGGGGGCTCAGGGGAGGTTGTTCCCATATCTATGAGTCCCCTGGGTACCAGGCTATGTTGATCTCTGAGTTGGTGATCTCTGTGTTGGTGATCTGTGTGTTGGTGATCTCTGTGTTGGTGTTCTCTGTGTTGGTGATCATGTGGGGAAAGAGTTATTCCACATCTGATAGAACAAAACTCATACTTATAAAATTAGGCATACAGATAGCTTTTGTTACCTCTCAAAAGGTGGCAATGCCCTTAGAGTGCCACCCGGGCAAAGATTCAGAAACTTGAGGACCTTGCACACTACCGAAGTCCCTGGTGGGAAGTGGGAGGAATTTAGACTCCTGTCAGGGTGATTACAAACCAGTGACCGCCTGGGCCAGCCTCCCTCATGCAGAGCCCTTCCTTGTGGTAATGGCTAATTTTGATTGTCAGCTTAATCAGATTATTAAGAGCCCAAGAGATCATCGAGGCACATTCTGGGGTGTGGGGGGTGTGTCTGCACAGGCATCTCCGTGGACCACTGGATCCCAAGGGCTCAGACATGTCCAGTGGGGTTCGCCCTTCATGGAGTCATACCGTCCCGTTATTGCAAAGTAGCAAAAGGTGAGAAGGAGGCTGTAGGTCTCCGCGGGTATCTTCGGGGTCCTCAGCCTCTGTCTTTCCACCTATTTTTCTACCCTTTGACCACCTTGAAGCTCCTGTACTACAAACGACTGCTGCCATGATATTCTGCCTAACAGCACGACCAGAAACATGGGACCCAGGGATCACAGACAAGACTCTCCGAAATGTGAGCCAAAAGAAATTCTTCCCTCCCCTCTTTTGAATGTCAGGTATTCGGTTACAGAGGTGAGAGGAGTAACATACCCGTGGGTAAGAGGGCAGCTTCTCTGGGCAGGAGTGTTAGAAGGCTTCCTTTGGGCACTTGAAACTTTGTCTGCTCTCAGATGGGTCTCCTCTCTCATAATCTAGCCCCCTTACCTATTGAATGTAAAATAATTTATAGTTGCATTTTACCAATAAATTTGACAATCAGACCTCAGTAAAGTAAAAAAAAAAGTAATATAAAAAACACTCGTCTGGGGAGATAGTTTCTGGAGTTGGTGGAGCAACTGTCAGAAAAAGCAGGGGACACAAGTTTGACATCCATAACAAACATTAGAAAAGAGGCTAGGTGTGGTGGTGTGGTCTTGTAGTCATAGTGCTGGGGAGGCAGAGATCGGGGATCCACGGGGCTCTCTGGCACACCAGCGTACTCTACTGGCAAGTTCTAGGCCAGTTAAGAAATCTTGTCTCAAGAATAAAATAAGATTTAAAGAATTAATAAATAGAAAGAAAAATAAGGTAGGTAGCACCCACAAAATGACACCTGAGAGCACAGCTGCGAACCTGCACACACACGAATACTTGTACACACACGCACACGCACACACGCACACGCACATACCACAGGCCCAGGGAATCAGTAGGCCACTGGATACCAGAGCCATTTGAACCTCAGATTATGGTCTTAACCAACACTCTTCATTGACTTCCAGAAAGATGGAAAATGGTCATGAAATAATGTTAGCCATGGTGAATCAGGCAGAATGTAAAAGTGTATCTCTGTGAATCGCTGGCTGACGTGTCAGAAGCACAGAAATGCGCAATAGGAGGAGTGAGTGGATCTGGGGGAGAAGGGATGTGAGTAGAGCCTGGGAGAAGGGACAGGAAATATGGTTGGGATGTAATATGTGAAGGAAGAATAAATAAACAAACAAATTGAAATAAAATAAAGGGAAGTACACAGTTTTACAAATGGTTACCACCAAACCCTTTAAACTCAAAGGCAGAGAGAACCCTTAAGTTCCTTTGTTCAGGTTCTCTTAAAGGCTCCTGAGAAGCCATCTCTCAAATGACACAGAAGGATGTGTTTATTGTGAAAGTCTCTGTCATCCTGTTCTTGAGTGTTGGCCATCATGAGTGGGCAAAGGGGAACAGATCACTGCTGTGGTTTGCTTCTTGACCATCTCTCCAATGCCAGTGTTAAAGACTTGGTCCTCACAGTGGCTGTCTTAGGAGGTGGTGAACCTCTGAGTGTCGGGGCCTAGTGGGAAGACTTGATGTCCCTGGGCTGATACTCTTGAAGGTAATTGTGGGAACTCTGTGCTGCTGTGCCCCAAGCTCAGCTCTCAACCGTGAGCCTAAACTAACCTTTCCTGTTCACGAGTCGATGGGCTGAGGTATTTGTGGTAGTGATGGGAAGTTGGCAGGCATGGTTGTTGTTCTCCCTTGAGGTTTCCTGAATCCTGCCTCCAAACTCAGTATGAGGATGGACCTCTTCACGTACATCTACGTTCTGAACTGTGAAGCTTTGAATGAACTTCTTGAGGCCCCGGGTTACTCGTGTCTGAAGTGAGCGAGTTGTGTTGACCTTACAAAGCTTCACAAAGTTAAATGAGAACTCAGGTAAGATGCCAGGCACAAGAAGTCCTCAGCTGCATGAGTTATTCTTACACAGGAAACCCTGGAAGAGTCATAGCTCGGATGGCTTTGTAAGTTACTGGAATTTAAGGGAGGGCCCCCTTCCCCAGGTGCTCTGGGGAGCTCAGCCAAGCCAGTCTCTGCCTCCTTGACACATGTTTTCCCCATCCAGTTTACCTTGGCACAAAAGGACAATTCATGGGTATGTTCACATCCTGGCCCTCAACATCAATCTTCCTTCCCAGGCATGTGGTGACAGCTCCCGGGTCTACTGGACTTTGGTCTCTGAGTCTCCCATTATGTTACTATAGGAAGAAAAAAACAGCGTATTTGCCTTTTCCTGAAACTTATTTCATGGGAAAGGAGTGAGAGGTGGGCGCCTGAAGAGAGGGAGGTGGAACAAAGATCATCTTGGGGACAAATGTGATCTGAATATTGAGGGTTAGGGGCTTTGCCAGCAGCCTGGCATAGAAACACAAGGGGAAGCCATCTTCCAAGGACCATCCTGTGCCAGTCCTGCCTCCAAGGGAGCCAGGGGAGGCTGTCTCTTTCACAGGTCTAGACTAAGACTTGTCCTGGCCCTTTTTGTGCAAGGCCAGTGTTTGGGTTGGATTTTTTTCTCAAGTATCACATTTTCCCTTTCTTTTACCAAACAAGTGTATATGGGTCATCTTTTGCCACCTGTTCCCAGCCCCAGTGATCTACCGCATTGGCTCAGACGAGCAAGTCCTTCTCTTGGGTCCTGTTGAAGTTTGAATTCCCAGTTGAGATCCCACGAGTGCATGAAGATGAGCATCCTATTTCTTTCCCAGATGTTTGGACTTTGGGTCAGAAGGCACGGTAACAAACAAAACAAGCCTGAGGGAAACGCACTTCGTGTTTTGGAGAACACTCAAGAGGCAGTGGGAGTGTAAGCAAGGTTTTTTCACTCACGTATTGATCCGTCTGAGGGGACCTTACCGATTCTTTTCAGCAACAGAACCCGTGTCTAACAAGATCAAACCAGTCAATAATTCCAGTGCAGACTAGGCAGAAAGTCATGAGGCTCTGGCCCCAGCTGAGGAGCTGCTGGAACTGATGGCTGCCTGGAAGGAGGAGAGAGGTACTTTGGGTGGGTAGGTGGATGTCCGCTGGTAGCTTATTCATGCTTATGCAAGAAGCATTAATTGGACTTAATGGTTATTTTTAAAAAAAGAAAGAAAAGGACACGATGATGGAAGGACATGTGTTGGGAGGGGGCGCCCAGAGAGAGTAGAAGTGAAGTTGAGGTGGAGATGATCAAGTTAAGTTGAATATATGTATGAACTTGTCAAAGCATAAATAAAAATCTTTAAAGAAGAACTGGTCTGTTTAATGAGGTCATATCAGAGCCATTTTTTTTTATAAAAGACTGGAAGTGAAGCTTACAGAGATGCGTACCCAAGGTATCCACACTACTGCAGAGTGTTGGCTGATATCCGGGCATTCTCATTTCTAACCCATGGGTCAGTTATGCCCTCGCTCACTATGTGCAGCATTTAAGGAGAAGCATAGGCAGCCCTGAACTTTCAAATGAGCTCTGTTCTTCAAGTTCACTGGGAAGTCAGTTGTCTTGGACTTTTTCTCTATGGAATCAGTGGTGTAGATGGCAGCTAGCTTTCTGGAAAAGTGCACCGTAGGTTGTTTAAGCCACAGTGTGCTAGAATTATGGAACTACCCACCTTCTTTTGTGCTAACAGATTGCAGAAACAGGATATTTACCACTAACAGGACAGACGAGTCCTCTGTGGGGAATGAATCTACCAACCTTGCTCCATGGACCGCCAAAGCCGATAAGTGAGCGCAAACAGCATTTTAGTAAAGGATGGATATCACCAATTTACCTCCATCTCATTACAATGCAAAGGTCATGGTTTTCTATCAGTTTTGTTTTCCTTGAGACAGGGTCCCTTTATATAGCCCCGGCTTCTCTGAGCTCATTATATAGCCCAAGATAGCCCTGAATTCTATAAGCCTTTCTGGAACTGGGAGATGAACACACAGGTAGTGCCTAATTTTTGTTTGTTTTCTTTTCTTTTGTGTCCCCAAAACATAGTACAGTGTGTGTCTGATAAATTATTCTTGAGTTATAGAAACGAACTACAGTTTCATGGATTTCCCAAGGAAGAGGCCCTCAGACACTTGCTTCCAATCTAGTTACTACTATTTAGCATGCAATCCCAACAAACCTGTTTGTTTTGTTTCCAAAGCCATTTTATTTAGAAACAACAAAATGGAAACTGATGTAGACAGATCACACTGCTAGCAGTGAGAGGTGGCCAGCATTAAAGGAAGAGTCAGGAAGACTCTAGGGCTGTCTGTCATGAACCGCAAAGGCACAGTTGCCTGGGACCGTTTATCTCAGCAATCCCAGTAGACATTATTGCAAGATAAACTTTAGTTAGTGCTCTATAATTTATCACTACTATTTAAGGATGGAGGGAAGTATGTGTGGAATTGTAGGAAGCTTAATACAAAGTTATGGTTTTTAGAGAAATAGACTCTAGTTATCTGGGAGAACATTTTAGATCGTGGAGCATCCTGGCCTATGATATTAGAAAAGCTTGACAATTATGGTTAAGTCACTGAACAGGCTATTTGGAGCTTCTATTGGTGCTTTCATCATTTTATTACTGAAAGTATAATTGAAAAACAAATAGGAAAACGCCATATTTAAGCAAGGAAGAAATGGACCTGACTTGGGGACCCGGGTCTGCAATTCCAGTTACCTGGGAGACTGGCCCAAAAGGACTGAATTACCTTGTCCATCCTGGATCACACAGTGAAATTCAGGGCCCCTTTCTCAAGATGAAAAGCAAAATGAGGGTTGGCGATATTGCTTGGCCTTAGTGCTCACCTAGCGTGTATGAGGATCCAGGTTTAACCCATAGCATCACACACACACACAGCATAACACACACACAGCATAACACACACAGCATAACACACACA
>LOJH01017763.1:21941-38535 GCA_001685095.1 Ellobius talpinus
ACACACACAGCATAACACACACAGCATAACACACACACAGCATAACACACACAGTGTAACACACACACACAGCATAACACACACACAGCATAACATACACACAGCATAACACACACAGCATAACACACAGCATAACACACACAGCATAACACACACAGCATAACACACACACATAGACACATACACACACACTCACATGCATACACACATCAAAGGATGTGGAAGTGGTTGATGTGGATAAGAATGTTTCTCAGAT
The DNA here is from genome assembly GCA_001685095.1 of Ellobius talpinus. Taxonomy (NCBI): domain Eukaryota; kingdom Metazoa; phylum Chordata; class Mammalia; order Rodentia; family Cricetidae; genus Ellobius; species Ellobius talpinus. Next base: position 22,198 of record LOJH01017763.1, read on the forward strand.
GGCTCCATGTGGCCTTTGTGGGGCAGAAGGTAGGGCAGTAATGCTTGCTGTAGTGTGTACATGTTTAGGAGAATGGTATTTGATGGCGAAGCATGGGATTCAGACCAAGAGAAATCTTCATTAGGAAATCAGTTCATCTGTGTATTAGTTGTGTAACCTTGGATAGCACATTAGCTACCCAGTGCCAGAGAACCTTCTTGATAAAGTTCTGAGGTTTAGCTGAAATAGTGTGAAGGGTCTTGTAATGTGCTTGCCACATAAAACACACTCAAAAGATGCAATCATCTCTTTCAGTGTCCCAGCGTCATCCTCTCCCATCTGTTGTTGCATGTATGCACGTGTGTGTCTGTGTGTCTTAACTCTGAACAACTTTCCTTTTCAGCATCTCATTTATTCCCTGACCTTCTCCATGCCCAATGAGCAAGTGGGTGGAAGGACATAGACTGAGGATATTTCATAAATTTCAGTTAGATATTTGACCATTGCTTAGGTCAAGGATCAGCGATGAAGCATTGTTTCTACGGACGAGTGTGCTTTGGATGTGTCTGATGTCATCTGGACTCCTGTCGTAAGGACACTGTAGCCCTGGTGGCTTCATCATGTGTTCCTCAGGATTTAGAACTGTGGATCTCAAAATGAAGGCACGGGTGGAACTGATGTTGGGGGACAACCTGCTTCCTAGTTCCTGGATCCTTACACATTGAAAGATGTAAACTGTCATTCCAGGGTTTCCTTAATAAGGAGTCTCATTCATACCCTCATGACCTAACCACATCCCAAATGGTCCACCTCCAAGCACCAGGATGGCCTTGGGGGTTATGCTTCAATATATGCATTTCGGGGCTCCCAGACATTTATTCTGTGCTACCTTGGAAATAGGAAAGAGAAGTAAAGCCCCCTGCACCCCACTCCTTTTACTATGACTGAAATATCTACCAGGTGAGGGCCCGTGTGAGGCAGATGCACTCATTGAAGAGAACTCTCTTATCAAGTCTGTCACCTGCCAGTGCCTGGGGGCAGAGGCTGAAAGTTGTGCATAGATATTTCACACACCTTTATGATTGCATGAGTTTGAAAGTTGTAATGAGAGATTATGCATGACCCAGATACTGTGGAGACCAAGGCCCCATGGCTGCTGGAAGCATTGTGATGGCAATGGCTTAACTCCTCTCTGGCCATTGCTGGTGAGGGAGGGGGGCTGTCTCACACAGTTTGGGTCCCCTTCTTAAAGGAAGCCCTTATCTAGTAGGCTGGCAATATGTGATTTAAGGATCTGGTTCTCTTGTCTCAACGTGGGCTGTCTCTGAACACCCTCCTGGCTCCAGAACTCTCCATGAGATTGGCTAAGGTCCTTGTTTGCCCCTACATGCATATTGACTTCAACTTCTAGCCAGTCTGCTTCCTTCATTCCATCCAAATCACTTCCCAGTGAGTCACCTACAGACAAATCACATCTCATAGCCTGTTTCCTGGAACACTGGGTATGGGACAAGGTTCTGGGAAGCAGATGCAGAAACAGGACCTGCAGGATGGATGAGCCAACATCCCATGAGGGTCCTGTCTCTGAAGGTAAACAGAAGGCTAGTAGAATCTAGGACAGGTGGGAAGCGGGTTGGGTTATAGAAAGAAGGTCCTATTCAGGCTAGAATAATGTCTCAGGTATTTGAGGGGCTTGGGGACAGTGGCAACTAAAAGGACAGAAGGAACCTAGCAGTTAATGCACCTGTGGCAGGAAATGAAAGCTTGATCATCAGCTTAAAGGAAGGGACTTCTGCAGGTAACACAAGGATCCTACTGCTTAAGGTTAGAAGGTGGAAAGAGGCAAGGGTTAGGCTCAGGACTTTGTCATTAGGATGGTAGAGCTCCAGAGAAAGCTGAGTTCTCAGTTGTAGCTGATCTGTTAGGCCCCAATCAGTTTCTCCTGGGAACCAATGGTTCTGAAGCTTGGAATGGGGACAGCTGAGTTGGTGCCCTAAAGAGATATTGAATATTAGTCTCCTCTGAACCACACGGCAGCATGGAAGCAGTTCACCTCCTTAGGGTTCAAGGCTAACGATTCCCACTTGCTTGAAGCCAATGAAGATGCTTCTGCCTTCCAAGACAATGTTGATTCCCACGAGACTTAATTTTCATTCCTTCTTGGCCACCAGCCTAGGACTAGGCATAAGGTGGCATAAAACAAGCTGTTTACAAAAAGGTACTGTGTCTGCTGTGGAGGAAAAGAATGTTGTCCCAAGGAGCTGCAAGATTTACCCACCATGCACCATGCTGGGACCAGGTGAGTATGTGGAAGCCTGCTTCTAAACATGCTAGATCAGCAGATAGAAAACACACAAGGAAGTATGGGGTGGGAGTTTTTGCTATGGGAACATGTTCTAGGTCAGGATTTAACCACATAATAAGGACTGGAAGACTGAACTAACATGCTGCTGGGGTGACTCTTGGGTGTTTGGAGAAGAGAAGGACTATGTTCAATGAAGTAGAAGTCCTAGAACTCCCATGCTCTAGAATGAATCAACAGAATTGTAGAAGTGGAAATGCTGGAGTGGTTCTACCATGCTAGAACATTCTCTACTTATTATCTAAGAACCCACAGGAGGGGGTGTCCCAAGATGCTACCCTATTTATCAACATTTGTATCCTAATCACCAGGTACCATGAAAACACTAAGAGTTAGAGGTTGTCTGAGGGCGGGAACAATGACATAGGATGTTGCTCTAGGATTTCACTCCCTTATACTAACATGACTGGAAAGATCCACGAATAAGAGAGGACAGGTGAGATCAGTTAATCAGAAGCAAAGTAGGCACATCCATCATGAAGAGCAAGGTGAGAAGTCACAGAGACCTATTAATAATTACTATAAAATGCCCCTAAGGGCAAGATAGCCAAGCTGAATGTTCCACAAGGGTATTGCAGAATCCAAACAAGCAAAAGAGGTGATTACTTCCTTGCCCTGTCTCTAAACCTGAGCCAGTGTTTGGACCTGGGATACATCCACTGAAAGAGAGATCAGGTCTCCAGAGGAAAAGACCCCATGATACCATAGCAAATATGATGTCTATAATTTCAATGCTTTCTCAAAGTCATGAGATACCATAGTAAATACGGTGTCTATGATTTCTTCAATGCTTTCTCAAAGGCGCATGTGACCATGTACTTGGATATCCTTATCTCAAGGACTACTATCATGAATGACTCAGAATTGTCAATGACTTTTAGAGACATGATCTGAGTTGACAATGACACCTGGGACATGAACAGATCAATGTAGTCTTTCTGGCTAAGTTTCATTCACTCTGGGATCCCTGGGATCTCAGACACTTCCCCCACTGTGTTCCTTGAGAAATAATTGAAATAGACATGGAAGCCAGCAGGATTCTAACTTTGGCTCTTTTTCTTGTTGGGAAGAGCTATTGAAATGGGAATTGTCAAATGGCTTCTGACTGTGTCCCCCACCTTCTGCTCCAAATAATAAATAAAAGCCAATATTGTATTCTGATGGGAAGGAAATGGCAGAAGTAGTGCTATTAAAATAAAAACAACTAAACCATGTAGGGTTTTTGTTTTCATCATTTCTTCTTTAGTTCATCAATCTGGTCCCCACAGAAACCAGATGGACTCTGGAGGATGACAGTGAACTCAACTAAGTAGGAGCCCTGGTTACAACTGCTTTTCCAGATGCGGTCTTTGCAGACAGATCACACAGCCTAAGGCACGGAGTGTATGGTCATCAGTCTGGTGAACACATTTTTCCATAGTTGTAAAGGAGGAGGATCAAAAGAGCTGCCACCTGAGATCTTGACAGTGTCCATTTGTGACTTGGCCTAGGGCTACATGAACTCTTTTGCTCTGTGTCAAAGGCTAAGGGACCTTGGCCATCTGGATATTCCAATAGATTAGCATATTAGTCATTGTGTTGCTTCTATTTTGAGAGTAATGTTGCAGATTAAAAAGAAGCAGTGATTATACTAGAGGAATTCATAAGACACACGAGCTGTAAACAGTGGGAGATAACTCTGCCAATGCATAAGAGCTTATCTGAGTGAAGTTATAGGGGCTCCAAACTTTGGGTGCTGAGACATCTCTATCCTAAAGGAAATATTGCACCTCTCATCCTTCACAACTTACAAGTAAGTGCAACACATGGTAGATCCCTTGCATTCTCGAGGTACTGTGTTTTGAACTTGGCAATGCATATCAGAGCAATTAAGCTATTGACTTGGATGGCTATTAGCATTCATAAAGACCAGAGCAGCAAATGGTTGTTCAGAAATTCAGAGGTAGAAGAACCCTAGCTTCCTGGATCAAAAGACCCGGATGGACTCCATAATGTTAGAATATCAGTTCTATGGAAGAGAGGGGAGTGGACATGAAGCCTGACCCCACTATTGCTTTAGAGCTCAGCTAGTCCTTTGTGGGAGGAGCACTTAGCATGATGCTCACGCTGGCAAAATCACCCCACTCCCCATGCTAGCACAGTGGCAGCGATGGAGATTATATCACCCCAAAGCACTCGCTGCCACTCACCCATGATCTTGCCCTTGCTGATGCAGAATGTTTACGATGATGACGGAGGATTCCAATACCAAACATTCTTGTCTCTCCAAGAACTGTTTGGTGGGAAGTAAGCATTATGCACCCTCGTCCCTTAAATGGGCAATGACTCATATTTACAGTCATCGACACATTGACTCATGTTGGTGTGAGTTTAGCCATTTTGCCCACAAGATCTCACCCTATACCACTATGTGAAGACTAGTTGATTCTGATCCACCAACATGATATTCTATTTAACCCTGTCCTAGGTCAAGTTGTACAATCTACTGTAAAGAAGAGAGTAGCAATGGCCCTGGGATCATGATGCCTATTGGTCCCATCATATACAGTTGTTGGTTTGATAGAATCCCTGGTCTTTGAAGGCACAATGGAGGTACCACTGGTAATGCTCCTGAAGATAAAATATTTCTCTGGGAAAAAAATATTTCTCTGGGATACAACATCATTGGAAGTTAGTGATCGATGTGGCTCATGTCCCCCAACAGATGGAATGTGTATTTGACAAGGGAAGTAAAGTGTGGTAGGTGCCACTCTGCTGACCATCATGAGCTGTTACCATCTGGGGAATTTCTCACCAGCCTCATGCGTGGCTAAAGATTGTATGAGGTTGAAGGTTGCTGCTTGGAGCAGAGTGCTTCAATCAGGGAGCAAGGCAGACATCCCACTTAGCTCTAGCTTTGACTACTTATACCCAGCAATGAGAAAGCTGGAAGAGAAGTTGGTAGTCTTTCAGGTGTCACCAAATCAGGTCATCAGCACTACTGACACACAGCAGGGGACATAGAAGAATGAGACTTTTGCTGAGGTGTTTCTGGGCAAATACCAGTTGTTGATGTTAAATGGACAAGCACAGCAGTCACAGCCTGAAATGGACACATGGGTCTGGTCAAAGAAGAGGATCTGGACTATCCAATCAGGCCACCTTGACCAATAAAAATCCAATGGAGGGCAAGAAGAGTCTTGAACTGGCAGAGAAGAGATGGTGATGGGTCTCAGAAGTAGCCCCAAGGTCAGCTGTCGCAGAGGGGTGATTGTTCCTTCTGAAAGGAGACCAACCAGAGCCAATGTGTGGCTCATGGCAGGTAAATAAATTCTAGTGGCACACTCGTGGTCCACAGTGACCCCGGTAAACCTTCCTGGGCCCAGTTAGAACTTACAGCATTGATCACGTGGGAGCGTTGAGAAGTGTTTACTTAGGGCAGTGGTTCTCAACCTTTGAGTCACAACCCCCAAATGACCTTTCCACACGGGTCTCCTAACACCATCAGAAAGTACAGATATTTACATCACGATTCCTAACAGTAGCACAATTACAGTTATGAAGTAGCAGTGGAAATAATTTTATGGTTGGGGGTCACCACGACATGAGGAGATGTATTCAAGGGTGGCAGCATCAGGAGGTTGAGAACCCCTGACTTAGGAGCTTTCTTTCTCGGGAAGCATAGTGCTTAATTCACATAGAAATAAATAGCCACGAGAACACTTGTCTACAACATCATGATTCCGTTCTCTCTCTGGAGCCTGAGGTGGTTCTTAAACCTGAACAGGCACTTTGTCATCATCTGATGGTGGACTATCTGTATAACCTTCCTGCCCTACAGGGTCCAGCGTGTAGCAGGTTTGCATGGGTGGAAGGAAGGTTTTGAGACCTTAGATAATCCTTCTTAGCCATGGAGCTTCAGATATAGTCTTTGTTTTAGTTAGGTTTCTATTGCTGTGATAAAACACCATGGCCAAAAGAAACTTGGGAAGAAAGGCTTTGTTTCAGCTTACAGCTCTCAGGGCACACCGAGAGCAGTCAGGGCCAGAACTGAAGCCGAGGCCGTGGAAGAACATTGCTTACTAGTTCATTCCTCAGGCCTTCCTCAACCTTTCTTAATATAGACCATCTGCCCATGGGTACTGTCCACTACTGGGCTGCTCACCCAATCATTCATCAAGAGAATGCCTCAGAGGTAGGAGCATTCTTTCATCTGAGGGCCCCGCGTCTCTGATGACTCTAGCTTGTTTCAAAGACCTAGCCAGCGCAGTCTTCAATTTATCCTACCTGAATGCATGTGTATACGAACATGTACATGCACAAACATACACATTAATTCTGAAGGCTTATTCCCAAGATCTCCTTCTAAATCCTTTTGAAGACTGAGGCCCAAGGAAATGAAATCTTGTCTAGCCATTTCCTCATTTCTCTCCTCTGAGAGGATAAACTTCACTGAGCAGAGCTATTGGATTCTGTCCTTCCATGTCCTCTGCCCCAGGCCCCCACCTCTCTGGCTGGCACATCATCAGACAGACACATTCCCTCAAAGTCACAAAACTTGTTTTAAATTGGATTTGCTGGTGGCTTTGTGTTCTCCATGTCCTCCCTCTTTTGTTTTTGATTTATCGTTTTAATCAGCTCTAGTCAATCATTCCCTTTCTGTCTTGCTCACCATAAACACAACCCCTTGCCAAAAAAATTATGACTGTATTAAATGATTTTATTACAGTAAACTGCAGATTGTACAGTGTAAACACAGGTGCCGCTCAAACTCCACACCCTCCAGCTCTGTCCAGACTAGCTTAGTGAGGTGGAGGAGGGGAGGGAGCACTCCCATAGGAGGGAAGCCACCTCAGGGATTTGGGGATCAGGAGGTCATGATGTTCAACCCTTAACCACAGCGATGAGGACATGGAGCCTCTGGCGATGATTCTACTGGTTTCAGGTCACACACACACACACACACACACGTCTAGTGACAAAGCCAGAGTTACCCCCAAGTCACGTGAGGTTTAAGACCCTTTGATTTCACCTTCCCTTTACCTCTTTCCTTTTCTAAGCTTCCTTAAGGGGGATTTTTATTACAGAACAACTTGGGAGGAATTTGAATATGGCAACTTGCAACTCAATGAGTCTCAGTCTTTTTGCCCCTGCCCCTCACCCCTGGGGGGCGGGTTTAAGTATGACACAGGTAAAGAGCAGATAGGTCTTCCTGCCTTCTGACCAGGGGAAGGAAGTCCTGAAGACCTCTCATTCTATGAGGCATTGTCTGGGCACAGGAATGGAGGAATCCCTGGGAAGCAGACATAACCAAGGGAAGGGTTTCCTGAGCTACGACATTACGGAAGTTGCGCAGACCAGTGCCCAATGACTGAGAGCGGTAGAATGTCCTGGAACGTCCAGGCTTTTCTTGAAGGCTTTATGGCCTTCTGGACCATCTTGCCCAGTTGCTGATGGAACCACCGAGTCTGTTTGCCTGTGGTATAGTTACAAAGAAGAGTAAGAAACATGTGGGGGATAATTTCTCCAGGAGACTAACTCAGAATAGGCTTTCTCACCAAGCGCGCGAGACAGGCACTTTCTAAGTAGGCAGTTTCTGCGTGAAAGGGACTTGTCGAGAAGTGAGCTCTATTTGAATGTGTCACTCACTTTTCATCGATGTGACAAGATGCCCGGGAGAGACAACTTACAGGAGGACAAGGATCTGTTTTGCCTGCTTGAGAGCTTCAGTCCATGGCTGTTGGCTCCCTTGCTTTTGGCCTGTGGTGAGGTAGAGCATCATGGGGGACCATGTGGTGGAGCAAGGCTGCTTATTTAATGACAGCTGGGACCCATTTCCTCCAGAAAGTTCTACTGCCTATAGCCCTCTCAGTTATAGACTCAGAAGTGTGCTGTCCATTGTGACATTAGCACCTTCATAATCGAATCACGTTTTAAATTGTCCTTTCTCTGAACACTACTGCTTAGAGGACCAAGCCTTCAAGGAAAAAGTCTTTGAGGGGCGTCTCACATCCAAACCACAAGTAAGAGTGGGCATTCACTGTTGTTAGCACCCATTTTCCAGCCCTTTAGGAAGCAACACACACACACACACACACACACACACACACACCCCACAGAATGCACACACGGAGGTGATTGTTTTTCTTTTTTGTTTATCCTGACCCCTGTAGTTCGCAGATTCGCTATTCAAAACTAGCTCCAAAGGTTACACTTGCTTCCCCCAATTTTAATTTCCCTCCTCCATTTGGGTAAGTTTGAGTTGCATAGAGAAGCCGTTTCTGCTGAGCTGGGGCTGCATGAGAGAGGCAGAAACACAGACCCATCTGTTGAGGATTGGAACATAAATAGCCCCCTTTAAAAATAAATCTCTACTTTTAACTCTGCAGATAAAAATATCCGAATAAAGGACAGTTCTTAATCTCCACCTTCTCCTCTGCTTGGTCGAGCATTTCTAAGTGGAGCCTTTCCCCCCTCTCCTTTCACAGGGTTTCATTTTGGCTTTGAGTCTAGTGAGTTTACTGACAGATTACTTCATTTTAACTATATGGCTTTCCTGTCTAGTGGGAGGCATATTTCTAAGTATCATATTTATCAAAAGAGCCGTGCAAAACAAGGGCCAGAATTACTCTTTTGATGGTTCCCCCTCTCACTACAACTACAATAAATTTTGTGAGAAAGAATGCTCAACTGGGGACCTTTTATGTTAAAGCTGAGAACAGGGTTCAGGCACCGGCTCTTCCCAACCTCCACCAGTTAGGCTGGTCTTCCCTTCTTCTCCCCTCCCCGGGCAGAAATCTCACATCTGCTCTCACTTGCTAGGCTGGGCTTGGGTTCCCAGGGGCTCTATATTTTCCCCCTATAACTTTAAATCAGAAGAGCATTTCAGTAAATCATGGGGACACTTATTTATTGGACATAGTTTGGGTCTCTTAAAGCATGGAGAATAAATTTAATGGAGCGTTCCGAGCGTTCTCCAATCTTTTGAGGGATTACTTGGGGAATTTGTCAACTGCACTGGGCCCAGCAGCCTGATCCAGAGAAATGGGAAGGAAATGATGGGAGAATCTTCTCCGAGGACCCAGGTGGATCCTAAATCACCCCGAGGAAGATTAATAGAAGGGGGCCAGTTGCCAGCAAAGTTGATGGGCAGCATTGCCGTTTATTTAATAAACTATCATTTCAGCTGGAGGGCGACTTTAATCTGAATTACACTTTGTTCTTGTCATCCTCTCTTGCCAAGTAATTTATGGAATACCATAGCATGTTCTTAACCTCAAACAGAAGAGGAGGGAGGAGAAGACGGAGGCTGGGCTAAGAACAAAGAAAGATCGCAAAAGGAAAAGAAGGAAGGAGGGGCGGCCCTAGGAGGCTGTGAAAACCTGGGGTGAACGAAAGAGCAATGTGTGGAGGGACTGGTGGACAAATGAGAGACTGGATGGGGAGAATGGACAGTTGGGGACAGTGATGGACAGAGAGAGGATGGACGGGGAGGAGATTAGGAAGGAGGGTGGAGAGAGGGTCTCTATCGAGGCTAAGTTAGATAGGAAGCTTCAATTCTTGGGGCCTTTGAGAAAAGAAGGTTAACAGATCAGGTCTTTCTTTCGTTAGGAAATTAGGTCAGAATGAGTTCTGTAGGCTTGGAGAGCTTCGGGTTTCACGTGGCAGTAGGAATATTTTCACGGCAGAAGGAGATGCGATGTGGGCTGCTGATGGAGTTGCAGAGTGTGGCAGGGTTCAAGGACAAAGAGATCTTTCTGTTTCAGAAGGGTTTTGCTGTTTTCAGAAGCAGAGCAACAATTACTTTTTTTTTGGTGATCATTTGCTGTAACAGCTCCCACACCCACACCTGAGACTGTAGGTGCGTAGATCCTGCCGTAGTCCCCTCCTAGCCTTCATTAAGGAAACGGGGAGGCCTTCTTGATTAGGGTCACAATTAGTCAGGTAGTTACTGTGTACGCAGAAGCGTAGGGGGATGAAGGTACGCAAGCCGCAGCTGGTCAGGGGCTCAGGGGGTGCTCCTTCCATCCTCCCATCCTTCGGTTTGGCTCCCTAGACACTGGAGCACGAGTTCTCCTCACATCACTTCTGGGAGCCTCTCTGGCACCCTGGGAAGAAGGTTCTCATCTTCACTGTGCCTGTCTCCCACTCCAGTCTGGCCCCCAAGTCAGTCTTCAAGACACTGTCCCCTCCCTTGTTTCTCTGCTCTTTCCCCTTTCAGCTTAGGGAAGCCTTGACCTCCTGGATGGCCACACCGAGGTCGTGTGGTGAGAGCTGGGATAAGCCTTGGGGGTAGGGTGGATGCAGAAATGACAGAAGAGGCCAAGGAGAGTCAGGATGACTAGATGGTAGCCCAGGAAGAACTCTGCCATCATCGTTCTTGAACTAAACTCAGAGCAGAGTATGAATTGAGACCTCTGTCTCCCTTAGGCTCCCCTGAAGGTGGAGCAGGCATGGTTATGGAAGGAACTATAGGGAGAGGGCCTCACTGGTCAGCATGGACTAAAACCCAGCCCTTCTGATGACTTCTCCCCGGCTTTGCCATTCTCCCTGTGCTAATAAACCTTCAAATTTACCTCCATCCTGAATCCCTCCCCTGTGCCCGCCTAGTCCTGTGCTCTGGCCCCCTTTCAGGGTCATGGGCACCCTGGAATCAAGCTACCATTTTTTTTAACCTCATTCATTTGGTACTGCACACTCTTCATGGATGAGACCAAGTTTTATGCTTTCTTAGAACATCCCCCCGGCCATTCTGTTCTCCCTGGCCAGCTGTGTCCTCAGCAACTTGTCCTCCATCTGTCTTATCTCCTTATTGATAAGTGAGGCCCTTAGATGGGTGACCTCTAAACTCTTCGTGGTTCAAGAATCCTACGTCTATTCGCTTTACCGCCCAAGCTTGACTGCACACGCTTCCAGAGCAGGGACAGTTTCTTTTCCTTATATGGAATCCTATAATATTCTAACACAGGACTGGACACCGACTCTGTGTTCTACAAGTGACTTGGTTTACCTGACTTCTAGGTGCCCTTTTCTCCTAGCAGAAGACGTACAAATGCTTCGATGTCCTGCAAGCCTCCTTTGTACTAGGCCCGCAGTAAAACTGTCTGCAGTGAGTGGATGTGGGGTTCGGGTGGGAGCTATGATGTTTCTGCTTTCAGTGTGTTTAGTTTCAGGTCATTTGCTCAGGGGAACGTCCTCTGGAAAAGGGGGGGGCACTTTTGTTAAACGACCATGGTTCTCCCCATAGCAAATGCTGCATTTTGTAGTACATTAGAAACAAGTGTCCTGGTGGGACAGGCCCACAATCCCAGCCACTCGGAAGGCTGAGGCAGGAGGATCTTATTAAGTTCAAATCTTATGTGGGGCTACAAGGCAAGTTCAAAGACAGCCAGGACAACTCAGTGAGACCCAAGTGACAAAGGAAAGAGAGAGCTATGGCTTAGGGGTAGAGCACCTACCACGTGAGAGTGTGGATTCAATCTTAAAAACTGTCAGGAACAAGAAATGATCTCTTTGATTGATGCCTGAGTCCCCGCCCACAAGACATGGGCAGGTCATTTGATCTGTGAGTCTTATTGGTTCATCCCTTTTCCAGTGTTCCTGTATATGCCCTGTCTCTCTCAGCCGGTTGTTGTGGGAATAAAAAGATGAACATGTGACTGCGCTCTCTAAATTGTGATGTTAATGGTGGTTCAGGCCAAGAAACATCTCAGCCTAAGAGGTTAAAAGTAAAATATAAAAACAAATAGAGAAAGAGACATCGGGGTTTCCTTTGTCCCTGTCTCACTGCTGGGCAAAGAACAAACTGCTTTTTATTTCCCCTCTGGAAGATACTCTGTCAGAATTGCTCCCATCCCCCCCCCAAAAAAAAACCATGGAAAAGAAAAAGCCGAGTGTGAAGGAACATTCTGGTATATTCTGAAAGTTGACTCTGGGAGGAGAGGAAAACATGAGCAAACAAAAGCTGTCACTCACTGGCAAGCTGCTTCCCCTGGGGGATAATCTCTGTAGAGGAAAACGACATCTCTGCTTCTGCCTTGAGCTGGGTGCAGACAGGGCACTGAACGGCGCCATGGACCATGCCTCCTCACCCAACCTTGGGTTTTATTATCTTTTAAGAGCTGTCCTGCTGTCTCCCAAGTGGGTGACTGTCCCTCCATCCTTGGGTGTTGCCATGATTTTTACAAACAGGCACATCCAGGGGGATCATAGCCTGTTCCCGAATCTCTAGAGCTGCACCTACCCTCTGGCTGCCTGCCACACTCATGACTGCTCATCGGAACCCCAACTTTCTCTTTGTGCCCATCCATCACCCTCACCCTGCCTTGTCAACCTTCACCCCATGATTGAGAAGTTAGAGGGACCCTGGAAGCTGGCAACAGGGACTTCGGCCTTCTAGAAAGCGGTTTGTGTGTGAACAGACAAAGGCCTTCCCCTCCCCATGTGCACCATCCTGACTTTCCAAGATGATGATTGAGTTTTTCCCTCTTCTGCTTGATATTTCTGCCAAAGCAAGAAAAATCCTTGTTGAAGTCTAGCAGGAAATCCAATAAAAATTCTTCAAAAGATGGGCTTGACATTGAAAAACAGCAAAATTATAAAATAGGCCTTAGAAAAGAGAGAGGAGAGTTATTATATCTGGCACCGAGCAAAAGCCCCGAGACCCCGTCCAAATGAGCCATCGCAGATTGAAAGTGTTTAGCTTCCCGTTGATTAAATATGGAGAAGGACCCAGGGCCTGCCAAGCCTCGGGGATCCAAAGTTTGTTTTCAGTCAGAATGTGTTTTCAGTCAATGGAAAAAATGGTCGGCCTGTGCCGGGCTATGTAACAGAGAAGCCCCAGGTTTGCAGTGAGTAATGGCTGTGGAGCAGAAAACCGGGAGGGTTGTTAATCATCCCTCGCAGGGCCCTGTAATTTCACTCAGCGACTCACTAGGCTTGGACCACGCTCCCACCCCCTCTCATTTTTTACCCCCTCAGCTCATTTTGCTCAAGAGAGAAGAGAGGAGCCCTTCTAGTGCTGGGCCCATGTTTCCATAGTTCTTAAACCTTCTCTTCACCCCTCTGTCCACAACGCCCCTTTGCCAGCTGCTGCCCTGAGTATCCGGTACAGATGTAGTCACATCTATGGGGCTCGTTCAGGGGAACTTTCCTTGTCCTGCGAGGGCTCTGGAATCAGGGCCTGGACAAACGCCCTCATTCCCATTGCTTCCCCGGGGCCAGCTCTCCGTGGAGCGCTCTTAGAGGCTCTTGAGTGGGGTTGTCTTAATCCTGCTTCCTGGTATTTTCTTTCTCCCTTCCTTTGCAGGCAGGCTCTTGCTTTGTAGCCCAGGCTAGACTCGGAACCCTTGGGCATGCACCTCTCTGCCGGGCTTTACAATGTTCGTTTCTCCTGATCTTTTCCTCTTTTTCTGATCCTACCCCATTCCCTTACAATGAAGAGGGCTAGAACTCCACTTACTGATGGCATAAAAATCCTCTGTAAATGGGGAGGTGGATGAAAACAGAGGGAGAGAGAAGAGAGTAGAGAGGAGATGTGGAGAGGGAAGAGGAGGGAGGGAGAGGAAAGGAGGGGAGAGAGAGAATAGAATTCTCTCTGGATGGCTGCTGGATACGGCAGGGCTGGAATTCTGGTAGGCCAAATCTCTTCACCTATTAAAGGTCACACACTCTTTTCTGCTTTCTCGAATGCTGGGCCCCTTCTTGTCCAGTACTGATTACTGAGCAGAAGCAGGCCCAGCTGCAAGAGGGCACTGGAGCGGTTCTCGTTCTTTTCTTGTCTGCTCCCCTGCGCGGGTTCTGGACCACTGAGGGTGACCAACAGCTTCAGGCCCCTGTATGCTCACCTCTCCGGGTAACAGTCACTCACGGGTCATGTTTCGTTTCACTGAACTCTGTTTAAAATGGCAGCAAGAGGCCCGACAGGACACCCTTTTAGGCTGTTTTTTATTTCATATGTCCGTCATTGTGAGCCCTAGCTCAGTCCCTGGGCGCGGAGGCTCAGTGCTTCTCAGGGGCACGGGCGTTTTTCTTTTTTTGAGGACTTGGCAAATAAACTGAAGGAAATTCTTAAATACATGGCTTTAAAGTTATGGCATGAGAATGCCTGGTGGTTTCATGGAGACAAATTCTTCTGCAAGGAGAGCAAGCACAGTCAGCAAATACCCTTGAGGGACCTACGGCGGCACTGAGATGGAAAAGGCGGCAGCTCCAGGGGACCGGCCTGCCCCAAAGAGCCAGCCAGAGAAGCTCTGGGCAGGGCCAAAACTAAGTAAAAAGCTGTGGACAGGATGATGAGGGGTAGGGGCTGGGGTGGGGGCATGCTTGGTGCGTAGTCCTTCTGGGGTAAGTGTTACTCTAAGGTCGTAGAGTCTTTGTACAACCCACTGCTTTTACGGGGTTTTCCTCTCTGAAGCTATCATTTATTGAGTAATTGCAATGGAACCGCGCCAGGCCAAGGACTTTATACATCACCCAATGCATAAGCTCAGTCCTCTCAAGAATTCTCAGGAACGTTCCCTATGTCCCTTCTTTACCATAGGAATCTGAGGAGAGTCTGTAAATGGCAGAGTTGGGATTTGAACCCAGGTCTGTCTAGTTTCATGTCCTGAACCACACACACACACACACACACACACAAACTGAATCTGGTGAGAATATTCTAGTCCGATATTCTATGGCCCAGACATTTAGAGAGGATCCAGTAGGGGACATAGCAAAGATTCTGTTTGGCAAGATGAGGAAAACCAGTAGTCCAAGAAGCAGGCATCAGCATTTCAAATAGTGGTGGAGGCTTCTGCACCCAAGGCCTTGTGGGAAGCAGCAGGACCAGGTTAGGGGCGGGGGTTCAGTGGCAGGTCACTGTCATCATCAATCACTCCCAAGCCTTTTGTCTGCAGGGAAGGGTCTGAGCTAGGCACCAAGCAGAGCAGGTGAGCCAACAGTTTAAAGGATTCATTGGGCCCAGCGAGTGGGCAGTGGGAAGGAGCTCTTGGTTTGGGAAACAACCTCCTGTGGGGAGGAATGCCCTATCCCCCAGTTCTGTCCCCATGCCTGCGGATAGCATTGCAGGTCACAAGCTGGGTCATCCAAAGGCTGAGTTGCTCTTGACATTGAGTTCTTATGCATCTACCCATTGCTTTTCTGAATATCCCTTTCACCACAACACAACATTGTTGGACTTAATTCAGAGACACACAAGATCCAACGGGAAAGAATATCTTCATGAGGGATGGTACACGTGCATACACACGTGTGTGCCCTGTGTTGTGTTAGTAGCCTCATGTGTTTACAGAGGCTGTGCTACCAGTGGCTGGCTGGGAAAGAAGCTCAGATTGTCGTCTTTTGCCAGAAGAAGAAACACAACACAGTGAACTTAACTAGCTTGCTGAGACTCCATGGCCAGAGGCTGGTGGGGCCAGAATTCTGCCTCAGGCTGCCAGGCTCCACTACCACAGGGCACAGTATGGCGTATAACTTTAGTAGAAGAGGTGAAGTGTGGGGTGGGGGTGGATTCATGAGTAGCATGAAAACCTGAAGTGAGCAGGCAGGATCCAGACACTTGGCAAGCAAGGGAAGAGGGCAGAACCAAGCCAGGCTGGAGGTGTATGGGGAGAAAGCTTCAGGGAGAGTGGAAAGTGTAGACAATTTGTGTGGGGCCTCTCTGAGGTAGGCCTGGGTCCATACAAATTCTGGTACCGGTTGGGGAGAGAGTGAGAGAGGAGATGGCCCTCGGGGAGCCCTGGAAAGCCAAGAAGAGATTTGGTCTGTTCCTCGTGAGGAGGTGGGGTTCGTTGGGCACCGAGCTGGAGCTGGCACCGCACTGGGAACAAACTGCCAAGAGACTGCACTGCAGGCCTGGTTCTGCCTGAGGCATCTAGGCCAAGGTCACCAAGCCAAGTTGTGTCTTGGATTCCAGCGACCTTGCTCTTTAAATAAAGGGATTAGGCCAGATAATTCCCTGACTATTAAGTTCTGTGGTGAGAGGAGGAGAATGGAGTGGGGGTGGGGGTAACCAA
>LOJH01017764.1:7622-22116 GCA_001685095.1 Ellobius talpinus
GTGTGTGTGTGTGTGTGTGTGTGTGTGTGTGTGTGTGTGTGTGTTGTGTATGTGTTTCATCAAGATGAACTCATTCAGGCCCTAAATATTCTTGGATATATGAACTTCCACTTGAACATGGCTGAATTATCAGGAACAACTTTCTTAAAGAAAACTGACTCTCCTCCAAGCAGCAAAACTTTTAAGAATGAACAGTCTATCGAAATTGTAGGATGTAGGATATTGAATGTAGGTTTGTACACTGTGGACTTGGGTTCTATTGGGAATTCTATTGAAACACTACACATGAAAAAGCCTAGATAGTAGAACATTGCATGTCTTTCTGTTTCATTAAGGATAAATGAAGTCAGATTTTTTCCTAGATTTTTAAAGATGTCACATTATGAAATGTAGCCTTGGATAAAATAAGATACAATGTAATAAACAAAATAGAAGTAGATTATTGCATGAAAATTCAAATCACATTTTATCAACAGGGTAGCTGGAAACTTTAGCTGTTTGCAGGATGTCAGCTCTGTGTCACAAACTGTAAACTTCCCAGGCACAAAGCTTCTTATCCAAGGGATCAGCATAAGGTCCGAGAGCTTTATCCCTTTTCAGACTAAAATCCCCTTACTATTGACAGATGGTGAGTTATCCAGTTTCATCCTATGTTTCAGGAACATTCAATCATAAAGCTCTAAATAAAAATTCATGAACACCAAACTTTTTGTTTAAATCCCCAAATCAAAAATCTCTTTATTATAATTTTAATTTGCTCCACTGCATGGCTTGTTGAGAATAGCTCCAGGAGAATGAAACACAGCTCTGCAAATGAGTTCATCTTGGCTCAATGCAGCATGAACTAAATAACTCTAGTTCATTTCATTATTAACTGAATTAGTAAATGGTGACTCTTTAATTAAAATAATATCTATATTCTTAATATATCTTCACATGTATATTTAGGTATGGGAGCATAAAAACCATAAGGGCAAAAGTACAACCGATTCATGATTGTATATAAAAAGCAAAGATAAAGACTTTAAATTTAACCTGATGCTTTTAAATAGATCTTTGAAAAGTGCTTTATCAATTTTAATGGTTTTCAAGGCATATGCAACATATAACAAGTTTATGATGAAATATCTACTTTTGTTGGATTTTTGCTAGTAAGTAATGCACTTCATTCTTTCTGTAAACTCATCAAACATAAAAGTAAATAGCATTGTGCATATGTCTTTAGAACTTCAAAATGATGTTTCACATTAATGTAGTTTTATTTTAAACTAATCAGAAGATACTCTTAAAAGTTTACATTCAATAAAAATATAGACTAAGAGATGATGTTGTTATACAGGCATAGCAGAAGCCAGGCAACTTATACTCTGGCTCTCAACTTGACACATCGGGTTTTGAGGAGTACTGTTAGAAACAACTAAGATTCTTGAAGATTTCTGCAAAGAACATGAATAATTATTTGTTTTCAGTGAAGATTCTCCAAAGATTGTCCCCAAATTCCACCCAAATCTCAAGAAGCTGGAATCCCCAGTTTTCTGAGCTGCAGCACTTCTGATCACGGAAGCTCTTTGAAGCCTTAAATATTCTTTCTTCCTCCGGGAGTATCTCTCTTCTCTGCTGCCTTAGTTTTTGCAGATGCATATCTCTGAAAGATTTCACTCTATACAAAATAAAATTAAGAAACATGCACATACATCTCTGAATCTCTTCCTATAAGTTTCCTCCAAACAAGCCATATTATGATATTTCCAGACTATTCCTGACACACAACTGGGAAGGAATGATTTATTCTGATAATATATTTTAAACTGCTCATCATAATAGCATAACAAAAACCATAGACAAATACATATTAGGTCAGATTGCAGTATGTATAATATTCTCCCCACTGTTTTAGTTGCCTTTTATTTTCTAAAACTTGAGTTACAAAAAAGAAAAAACACAATTTATTCAAAAATAAATAAATATTGTTTTGTTTGTGTATTTAAATTTGGGTGTTTTGCTTATCTTTTAACATAATCTTATGCAGCCTAGAAGTGCCTTAAATTTGAATTAGTTATTTATCCAACGATGACCTTGAACTCCAGATCCCCCTATCTAATTCTGTCAAAAGCTAGAATTAAAGGCCTATACCACAATACAAGAGACCATGAAACTATCTATTTAATATATTTCCTGTTTCACTTTAGAATAACTTATGATTATCTTACCAGAAATTCCAGAGGCTGATATCTAAATTAATTTGACTATTCTATGGAATGTTCTAATTTCCATTAGATGGACAGAAGTTAACAGTTTCTAATATACTATATTCTTCTTGTTTCTTAAAGTAACTGAAGATGAAATAAAGCAAATTCCCGACTCTGTGACTACTGTTCACTTATGTTTACATATCCATTGCCTGAAATTGATTCAAAAGCTATGAAAAGCTGGTTGAAATAGAAGCACAGGTGACTTGAGGGATAAGCTATTGAATATTTTAGAGATGGTCTATAAGGTCACAGAAAGCATTCACAATTAATCTGTCAGGTTTAAATTCTTCGGAGACTGATTAAAAATGTTTTCCTCTTCATGGAATGTTAACTGTTAAGGTAGGGTATCACTTGCCTGCAAGGAATACCAGGAGTGGGAACAATCACATAGATTTGCTAATGCTCAGAATACTGAACTTCAATGATAAATTCAACCCAGATTTGCACTAACTAAATAATGTTAATGTCAGTTATTGATAGCTGAGTCTTCCCAAAAAGGACATTAGAAAGGCATAGCAAAGTGAACATTCATTTGACTTTCCTGAATCCAATCTCTAGTAGTCAGGAATGATAGTCTCCCTATCTTAGTTACAAGTGTGCCAGAATTTTACTGTAATTGTTTGTCTAAAATAAGGATATTGAGATTCATGTGCATTGCCCTGATTTAAACATAGTACCATAAGCAAAAATGATAGTTTGAAATAAGATCTGTCACAGTATTTTTGAAGAGTGAAGAGTGAACCTCTGGTACTATATGAATCTTATGGTAAATACTCAGTCTTAACATTCCTCTACTGAAGAATGTGTTCTTGTATTTTACTACCAAACACTTTTCCTTTTGAACCTTAAAATTTAATGAAAAGAAAGAAAAAGGAAAAAGAAAATAATAATGCTATTTGTAGAAAACATATTATCTCTAAATATTAGAGTAGTGGGGTAGAAGCAACAAGATTTTTCCTTGCTAGTACTTATCATATACATGGTTTTCAACTTTATGTAACACTCTTTTAAATAATGTCAAGTAGAGGACATCTAAAAATATCTTACAAGCTTGAGAGGCATTAAGAAAGATTAATATCTATATTTATATTTTTGAATGGTCATGTTTCCAAACTTAGAATTGATGCATTCATTTTTTACCCTTTAATCCTCAAAAGTAAATGAATGGGTGCTGAAAAGAGGCTCAGCCATTAAAAACTTGCACTATTCCTGCAGAGCATGCAATTTAATTTCCCACCAATTTTCTTAGGAGACTCATGAGCACCTGCAACTACAATTTCAGGGCATCCAGTTCCCTCTTCTTGCCTCCATGTGCACTACATTCACATATACAAAGCCATATGAAGACAAACACATAGACACATAATTAGAATTAAAGCATTTTTAAGGAAATGGAAGAAATATAACATGTAGCTAGATCATGTGACAACTTTATTAGTCATTTTTTTCAGCAACCTGCATACTGTTTCTCTCATCCATTCTTACTGTTATTGCAATTCTGTTCTCAATAGCCGTTGATTTGTTCCTAATCTTAAATGGCCAAAGAAAATGTGGTAGACATATAAAAGGTAATATTATATAGTCATAAAAATAGATCTTTGTCATTGACACCAACAAATCAGCAACAAAGCAGCCTGAGGCTAAAGGAATAATATGTGTCCTTCTCCATTGGTTTAGATCTAAGAGAAACAGCTCAAGTTGGACTCAGAAAATCCAAGGTATAAATTTGCAGCAAGGCCTTACATCAATAATTTAACTATTCCTGAAAATATGCACATGTGAAGACTCCTCTGCTTCCATAAATTCTGCAGACCTATGACCATCTATCACAAGGGTATTTTATGTTCAAGGTTTTCCCACACCATCATACAGAATAGAACAAACACAAACTTGTCTGTATGCTGCTACAAGGTTGTTAGTGTACTAGTTGCTTTTGGTTTACTTAACAGTTGATCTTAATTTTATCTAGAATGTCCTTAATGGGACATCTTCTTTTCTAGCTGATCTTAGGGCCATAATGCCATTCTCCATCTCTAGTAATAATTTTCATATCATTTTTCAATAACTACCTATGCTCCAGACTCTGCTGCATATTATATACATATATATGTATATATTGTTTCTACTGAACTATACATTTTTCTCCGCTCCCCTCCCTTTGTTCTCTCTCCCCCTCTACTCTTTCCCATGATCCCATGCTCACAATTTACTCAGAAGACCTTGTCTTTTACCCCTTCCTAAGTAGATCCCTGTATGTCTCTCTTAGGGTATTTTAGTTAAGTCTTCAGACTCTGATAGGAACTTCTAAGTCCCCTTTGCATCATTCTGCTTTTTAATTTCCTTCTCACCATGAGTGGCAATATTTATTTGCTCTGCTGGTCATTTTTTCATACCTTGAACATGATCATCTCTTTTAGCTTTCTTCATTGAGTTTATTTATACACTTATTATTATCTTATGAATTTTCAAAAAGACCAGATTTTTTCAACAAAAGAAGCTGTTCTGTAAATGCATGTTGAGTTGAATGAATCAATTACTAAGTATTTATGAACTAAAGTTGATATGTTTCCCAAAACCATATGCAAACTAAACTATGCTAATTAGTTTACTGACAGCAAACAAGTTTCATTTCATGCTTTCTCCTTTTTGCATATTAACCAAATTCAGAATCACAATTAAAAAGATACCAGGGATGACAATTAATTGATCAGAAAAATATGCCACTCACAGATGCTTATTTGATTATGTAACTATGTTGGGCAAATTAAACTTCTTTATTTTTCTTTTTTGCTGAAAATTATTCCTTTGGTAACTTCTTACCACAACTATTTTGTTTTTTAGTATATAATTTAAGTTTTTCTTCTATATGCATTAAATATTCCTTCTTCTATGAATGTGGTTTTCTCAGATCTGATAGTCGAGTATTAGATGGAACAGCATGATCTAATAACTGTGTTTAATAAATGTATGCTTACAGTTTAATCAGAGATAGAAAATGAAGAAATACCCAAGGGGAATATACTTTGGATGCTGATAAATGCTAAGAAGGACATAGAACAAGGTGTCATAATTAAGTAGTCAAGTTTTATTACTGATTGTCCTTGGTGAACAGGGGTCGTAAGAGAAGGTAAACTTAAGATTAGTTTTGAGAAGCTAATGAACCTAGATTTTGGATCTTTGTTTCCCCAAGGAAGATAATAACAGAGTGAAAGAATATCAAGGAATCATGAAATTGTTTTATGTGAAATGGATATCCTCTGTCTCTGTCTCTCACTGTCTGTCCCTCCCTAATTATCTCTCTGTCTCTTCTTTCACTGTTTTTCCCTCATTATCTGTCTCTCTCTCTCTCATCCTTTCTTCATTGAGTTTTGAGATACAAGCTCATATACTCCCTGAGAATCATTAACATCACTATATAGGCAAAAAATGATCTTGAATTCCTTAACCTCTTGACAATCTCACAAGCATAAATAATGTAGGCTTTCACCAACATGCTTGGTGTCAATGTTATTTTTAAAAAATTGGAAAGAAAGCTATTATCCTATAATAAATGAAACAGATAAGAAAGATATTACTCAAATATAATGCAAGTGTATGTATGTTTTAATGGAGGAAGACAATATAAATCAGTTCAAGTCTGGATGCCATTATAATTTTAAAAGAATGGCATGGAGAGAAAAATGTTGAATATGAATCACAGAAGTAGTTTGAATCAGAATAATTCTTAATTTAACAGCTTAATTCTTAATTAAAATGAGTATCCTCATATTGTGTATTGTATGTGCTGAGTTTATTGAATGTTGGATCAAAATCATACAAATGAAAAATGACTCTGTATTTTTGCCTTAATGGCAGATATCTGGAAAGAAAGTTTTAGATGAAGGTAAATTCAATATTCTGTGAGTGATTTCATTGTAAATCCAAAATTAACATTTTGATACTGATGGGTATGAAATGGTTTATCTTTCTAATGTCATTTTAATGCAACATCTATTTAATCCCAGAAAATATATAAACTTACCTGGGTTTCATAGACAAAGGTATGGGAAAATGACCTCAAACAAACTTACATATTCAAATCCACAGATACCAACTCTTCAGTAGCTATAGGAAAAATACTAAAGAATAAGCAGTCCTCAAAAAAGAAAGAAGGAATATAAATGTACAAAGGGAATAAAATGGAAGGAAATGGATAGGAAAAAGGAAAACAAGGGATGGTAAGGGGAGAAAAGAAAACATTAGAACCAAATATGCTGGGTTGTGACTTCTAGCAGAACAAAATTGCAAAGGAGGGTATACTATGAACGTTCAGAGCAAATAGAAATAGAAGACAGAAAATGCAATCTGCTGGCCATGCAATTATATAACCAAAAATATATACTTTTTTTAATATTGTTCCACTGGTACTGACTATCCCCCCAACAACAACAACAAAATCTTAGACTCTCAAACAAAAACTCCAGTTGTAGTCATGAAAAACCCATTACTAGTTGTGGTCAGGAAGTTCAAGAGACATTCATAATTATATGCTAATGCTATTGCTCTTGCTTGCCTGCCTCCTAGAGGTTAAAGGTTTCTCCCTGTTGTTGAAGACACCATGAACTTCAGACACATGATTCAGAGGACTTGATCTGGTCTGAACTGAAAGCTTCCTTTCTGCAGATTAGTTTTCATAGAGCCATAAGTGACATATGGAAGTAAATAAGCAGTAGTCCCACCCAGCTGTGACACCTAGGAACCACAATGGCAAGACAATCCTAAAGGTGGAATGATGGCATTTTCTTCATAGTAGTAAGCAGTAGATCATCTAACTGAACTTGTAATGTCAGTTCAAAAGGAGGAATATCATGCCCAGTGCTGGAAACTTAGCCAACTTCCTGGGCTCATGAGGCCATGCATCTTAGACAGACCCTTCTACCATGACTTTATGAAACCAGCAAAATCCCCAATTTCACCTAATATTTAGATTTATATTCATGGATAAGTGTAGCTCTCACTTCTCAACCAAGAAGCTTCTTGTAGCAGATGGAGACCCTTATAGAAAACTAGAACTGCTCACAATGCCAGACCGAATGGATACATCCCAAACACTTTAAGAAACCTGGAATAAAGGAAACCATCCTCAACACAAAAATATAGATATACACCAGGCCCCTAGCAATTCTCCAATGAAAATAATTTCATAGAAATGTTAATGTATCTTGCTTTAACTGATTATTATATTTCTAATACTTACTTTCTTATTGCTGCCAAATTGGATATTTCAGGGACATCTCCAGGGATACTTACTGTGTGATATTATTTCAAAAGTTTGATCTTGGTGTTGGACACAATGATTATTAACATAATACAATGGTAATGTAATATCCAGCTTTAAAAGGTGAGAAAATATAATGTAATATTTATTTAAAGAAATTTGCATGCTTGTATTTACTTGTTTCTTTACATATTAATATATACAATCCTATCTTAGTTTAATTGTATGATTACCTAAGTTTTCAGTTTATATATGATACCCTGAGTATCTCAACAATACTCATATTTTCAAGCAGAATCAAAAGGATTAATAATCTCCTTCTTTGTTTAAGTCTCTGTTCTGTTACAGAATCTCTGCCTTAAAGTATTTCATCCCTTCTGAGTTTGGTAGTGGATTTATATTCATGGTTGTGGCCCAGTTTCTCAGGGTGATGGTTTCCTTTAACATTACCAAAAAACAAACAAACAAAAAATAATAATGTCCAAGATTCTGCTGCCTGAGTCTCAGCCCTTTTGATCATATCAGTTAGTTTACTCAGTCCTTGACCAGAGAAGATACAGAGAAGATGCCAATTATGATGTGCAACTTTCCAGGCTAAAGTAACCTGATTGAGTCCATTACCATGGCCAAATTTTCAGCTCCAGTCTCTGTTTCTTAACCCTACTCATACTACAGCCCAGTCATTGCCAGCCTGCTCCTTCACCTAAGGGAGGGATAAAAGGAGGACTTAAGACAGAGAATCTTATCTCACATGGTTTTCTTTGCAGGTTTTCCCCTCCTTTCTACAGACTCTATGTCACATGTCATGCATGGCCTATGTGTTCATTGAAACTCAGTGAATAGTTTTATTGTGTTAGAAGACACAGTTTTGGAAATTTGATAAGGTCATGTAGATAGGTCCCTATTTTACTGGATAATTGCCTTTATCTAAAATGTAAATGAAAATGTCTTTTGCATGCTCTGCATGCTTGCCATGTGAAGCCAAAGTGAAAAGACTCCTACATGAGGAAGCTGGCCTGGTACTATACCAGAGATGAATAAAAGTTTGCTGAACATAATCTATTCCATACAGTATTTTGTGAACTTGATTGAAAAAATTAGAATGAATTCATGATCTAGGCTTTATTTTTGGTTCTTCATTCTCAGGACAATGATATCATCTATTGCCATTCAATATCTTTATTAAGATATTGTCACTAACCCTTTTTTCACTTTTAACTTCCTTTTTTCTTTTTATTTATTCTTCTACCATACAATATATCCTGACTACATCCTTCCATCCCAGTTCTCAACCACCACAACTCCCTTGTCATTACCCCTTGCACTTTGAAAGGATCATTGGAACTCCTCAGAATGCTTTTATAGTTTGGGGTTGTCTAATAGAAAGCTTTGTGGAATTCTAATGCCCTTTCTGTCTCTCCCTTTCTATTTCTTTTACTCTTGCTCTTCACTAGTCATATGAGAAATGGAAATTTAGTTGCCAATAAAGCAAAATGAATGGCCTTGATGTGCAGAATACCTAATCATTTTCATTAAATGAAAAACATGCATCTATGGCTACATATTTTAGTAATGTCATTATCTTATGAATAAATATTCAAAAACTCCAAGGAAAGTGGAGAATAAAGTGGATTTGCTTAAACTTGAGTAAGAAATTTATGTTAATCCACGTAGAGTAAATTCATTGTATTTTGCAAAATTTGGTACATTTCCTACAAATACCAGTGGGAAAATTCAAAACTTCAAAGGATGTCCCATATAAAATATCACTGTAGGGCTGGAGAGATGGCTCAGAGGGTAAGAGCACTGACTTCTCTTCCAGAGGTCCTGAGTTCAATTCCCAGCAACCGCATGTTGGCTACCAAACCATCTTTGAGATCTGGTGCCCTCTTCTGGTCTGCAGGTGTACTTGCAGACGGAGCACTGTATACATAATAAAAAAATCTTTTAAAAATAAGGATGATTTACCTTAAGATTTCCATGTATGGCAGTGAATACTTCTAATCCCAGTCCTTGGTACTCCAAGGATAAAAGATTAGGTCTGAGGAGAGAATGCGGTTCAGAGAGACATATAAAAATAAATAAATAAATAAATAAATAGAAATATCACTCTACATGCAAAGTTAGATCTCTTTATATTGATAGATACAGAAAACATGAAAGCATTCACTTTATGGACAGTCAGTGATTTTTATACTTCAGAATCTAAAAAAATATAGACTTTTTTTCAAAAGCACTATTATCTTATAAGTGTCACCTTATTAAAAAGTAACAATATTCATACCGATTGCACATGTTTTCACTCCCAGCAGATTCCTCACATCTACACCATTACTTGTCATTGTTTGTATTTTTACGTTAAATTTTTTTAAAGTACAAACATATATATCATGTTCTTTCCCTCCCCCAAACTCCTACTACCCACCTTGCAACCCAATCAATGTCCTGTACTCACTTTTTGTTCTCTCTCTCTCTCCCTCTCTCTTCCCCTCCAACCAGGTGCATGTGTGTTTACCTCTCTCCAAAACAAAAAAGAAAAGCAAAATATAAATAAAAATTTCAATAAAACAAAAAATAAATAAAATTTAAAAAACATTAGCAGAATAATATTGCTAGATTTTTCCCCTTTGCCTAGGATAATTTTGTCTCATGATTTTGGCTACTTTAGCAATGTCAGGTCTAAGTTTCACTTCATGGAGAGTGCTGTAAGTCCTATTAAAGGTAGTTGATAACATGCATAATATTTCTGACACTATTGGAGCAGTACATCTTGAAGGCAGCTCAATATTGCATGTGACAAGGTTTGTTGCTCCTTGATATTGATGGCTATTTTTCTATCCTTGTAGCATCCAGAGTAACTTACAAAACCGTGAACGTTAGTCAGCATCGGTAAAACTTGCTGGGCACCAGCTTGACTTCTCCATGTTTGATGGCACAAGTAATTATAGTATTCAGAAATAAGGCTTTATGATCAGATGGTGAAATATGAGCAATAAAATTTGCAATAGACGCTGGTATTTGGGGTCTTCCATGGCACTCCTTTGTCCAAAGACTCAACAACAGTTAACTCATGTCAGGTATGGGATTTATCTTGGTATCATAAGATCTCTGGTTAAGACATTGTTTTCTCCATTATATGTCATTTATATTTCCTTCATAATTTAAAAAGTTTATCAAGCGGTAGATTTCCATATGGCTTTCAAAAGTTCATTATTAGGTATTTCTCCCCTAATCCTTCCTTTACCTTCTTTGCCCATGTCCCTTATCATTTAAATTTTATGTTTTATAATTTTGCCTTATATTTTCATAATACTATATTCTTTTTGGAAACTCTCCTTGTCACTTCCTAGGAACTTAACATATACGGGTATTTGTAATTAAGTATCCATGTCTAAAGCTTAAAAGCTAATATCTATATATAAGAGAAAGCATACATTATTTGTTCTTTGAGGTCTGGTTTATCTCACTTAAGATGATTTCTTTTAGCTGAATCCATTTATCTAAAAATTTAATAACTTTTTTATAACAACTAAAATTATTCCATTGTGTAAATGCACTATATGTTCATTCTTCATCTAGACTGTTCTGAGTGTCCAACTATTATGAATAGAGAAACAACAAACATTGATGTGCACCCTCTTAGTTAGGTCCTTTGGGTGTTTGTCAAAGAATGTTATAGCATGATGTGGAGGTAGATTTTGACTCTTGGCTTCCTGAGGAATAACCACACTGATTTCCATAGTACCAGACCAAATTTACACTCCCACTGAATAAGTGTTATCCCTTTTCTCCCATGCTTGTCAGCATGAACTTTCATTTATTTTTACGAACTTTAAGATGAAATCTCAGTTCTTTGAAATCAAATTGTTCTATTGGCTAAAGATGTTTAACACTTAAGTGTTTCTGTCACATTAGAGTTTCATCTTTTGGGACCTCTCTACTTAAATATGTGTTGTGATTTCTGTCCTGCTTGGTTCCCATAATCTTTAAGTCCCAAAGAAATCACAAAGAGGTCTACATTAACTATAAACTGATTGGCCCATCAGCTCAGGCTTCTTATTAACTCTTATTAATTACATTAGCCCATTATTCTTATCTGTGTTAGTCACATGGCTAAATAGCCTTTTCAGCAGCGTAGTCACATCTTGCTTCTTCTGAGTCTGGACAGGACTCCAGGGGAATGGGCTTCCTCCTTCCTAGAATTCTCCTGTTCTCATTGATCCACCTATACTTCCTGCCTGGCTACTGGCCATTCAACATTTATTTAAAGTATAATTAACAGAATACAGACCACAGTTCTTTGAAACTGCATTTTCCTATTGGCTAGAGATATTTAACACTTAAGTGTTTCTGTCACATTAGAGTTTCATCTTTTGGGATCACTCTACTTAAATATGTATTCCAGTTTTAACTGGACTATTTTCTTCACATTTGAATATTTAGTTCTTTGTAAATTTTAGATCTCAATCCTCTGTCATATGTATAACTGATAATTCTAGCTCCCATTCTTTAGGTTTCTTATTTCCTTGGATGGTGGTATCCCTTGCTGTATGGAAGCTTTTAGAAAGAATAGATTTTATAAAGTCCTATTTATTCATTTGATCTCAATGTGTGAACTATCTGTATCCTTTCTGAATGTCCATAAATTTTAGCCAATTCTCTATGTTCTTTTCTACCAGATTTTGGGTAGATGATATTATATTGAGGTCCTTAATATATATATTAGGAGTTGTGTTTCACACAAGTAATAGACAACCATTCAGACTAAGGTGAAATGAAATTACAAAGCAGCCTTAATTTTGATTTCCCTAAAGTCTACCTACTATAAAAATGTTTTAAAGTACTTATCTGTCATTTGTATTTCATCATTAGAGACCTAGCTTTCCCAATATAAGCAATAGTTCACCTCTTGTTATGCAGGTTTTAGTCAAATTAAAAAACTGATTGGCACCAATGTACATGTGCCTTAGGGTTTATGATTATTCTTCCCACTAGTTATTGTTGTGATTTATATGCATCATATAGGAAATTTGGTTGTTTCTCTCCCTTCAAAACTTCCATTACACCATATGGTACCATAAAAGCTAGTCCAAAGATAGGAGTCTGTCAGAGTATATGCATGTTTGTTAATTTGACCCTGTTTATGAAGTTTATGGTACCTTAAGTAAAAGGAATTACCTTTCATCTTGGGGGACTAAGGACAACATAAAAGTTAATAAGCTTTAAGGAGTCTTGGACAACCTTAAACAAAAATTCAAAAGATAGTTTCTCATGCCTAGCAATGGTGTTTTCTTAAATGTTTTATGGTTCTTGGTGGTTGCAATCATCATACAGTTTTCTTGTTTCCTGTTTGATTGATGTCATTGAGACAGTTACCATTGGTTAATATACTATGTTTTCTATTTTTCCCATAATTAGATTTTTCTCTTACTGTATTTTGAATCAGTGAAGCCTGTTGATTGACACACATCCCAAAAGACATGTTAGACAAAAGGTATCAATTTATTCTAATGTTGTAGTTCACTGATAACAAATTTCTCTTACCATCTTTTCGGGTGTTTGATTAAAACACTCCATTGGCCCATCTGTTTTGAGCTGATGGGGAATTTTCTGGAAGGGGAAATGTCGAAGAGATTGCACACCTCATTTAACACACTAGACATATAACTAGAGCCTTGAGCTACTGTCTTTTAACAGGGTAAATCCACTAATTGATTAGCAGTACTAATCAATTTATTAGCAATTTCTCATGAAATTCTAAGTTCACACAGACACCCCACATATTCAGTCTAAATACTTTTAAGTGTAGTGAAAGAACCCAAGGGCTATTAATTAATTAACATGCCACCATGACCTTCTCTTTAAGACATTTTCAGTTTAAATCACATTCAGGAAATATGCCACTGAATAAACCCTGAGTTTCTCCAATGTGCTTTTCTATTAGGCCACAGTGGTCTGTTCTACTTGTGTTCTACAGTATGGATACTTAAGTCACTTCTCACTGTTATTCTATTCAATCAGTAACAGCATTGTAAGAACACTAGAAAATTTATAGTGCCTTCATTAGACACTTAAGTATAGAATTTAAATGTATAGCTTTTCTTATTTTCCAAGTAAATGCTTTATAACACATATGATAGTAATTTGGTATGTCAATTAATTTAACTAAAATGTCAGTTTAAAAAAATAATTGCATTGAAATTATGGCAAAAAGACATAAATAAGAAAATTTTATCTCCTGAATTCAAATCATCAACAGATTTATTCACCTCTGAACCCTGTGATTTAGAACATCTGGCCTGACAAAATATGCTTATTGATTTAAAAGTCTCACGAATGATAGGGGAGTTACCAGCAACTGTCTAACTAGATTAAATTCCTAGTCCACAGGAGGAAACTCATGCCTGTTTCAAGAAACCTAGTTCAAACATCTATAGCTTGGGGATCACTGGACCTAAGATAGAAACTACTCTTATTATTTTGCTAAATGGATATAATACCAACTTTCACTTTATGTACTTGTTCTTACACCTGTATATTAGTTAAGCTTTAAAACAGTGGTATATTATTTGTATTTTAATAAGTAAATCTTGCCTGAAGACCAGAGGCAAAGCTAAAACCACTAGAGGTGAGGAAATGGTGACACACACCTTTAATCCTAGGATTTGGGAGACAGAAGCAGATGGACCTCTATGAGTTCAAGGCTACCCTAGGTTACAGAAGATCAATGCAGGAATAAATCCAGGTGGTGGAGGCCTATACCTTTAATCCCAGCACTAGGCAGTCATTCCTTTAATCACAGTATTAGAGGGAATATAAAATGGGAGGAGAGAGAGACTTAGACTGATTAATTTTGCAGTCACCCAGCCTTGGTAGAGGTAAGACTTCTCTAGTGGCTTGTTTTTTTTCTGGTTTTCACATTGAACCCCAATTTCTTTTTTTCATTTTTTATTTATTATTATTATTATTAAAAAATTTCCACCTC
>LOJH01017765.1:0-18950 GCA_001685095.1 Ellobius talpinus
CATACAGGTCGGCATATGATTTGCGGCTGGATCGCGCCACTCGGGATGACGCACAAGACGCCCAGGGGCAAGGAGAAGGCTTAACGCCAAATGGCAGTGGCAAGCGAGAACATGGTGGCGCTGCGGTGCCCTACATTCAAGAGGCAATGTAAAACTCTTTAATTTTTTTGTCGTGGGTGAAACTAGACTGTGGAGTGCTGGGATACTCTCACTTGAGCAGTGCGGGGAATTTGCGAGCAAGCATGTCATTATGGACAAGTGAGTGCCGGTTTCCTGCTCTGAGCCCCCTATTCCATGCACCAAGGAAAACCACATAAGTTTAGCACCTAGGGAACTGCTGGGGGTGGAAGGAGGGCATCTGACTTATGACAAACGGGGTGTCAATTCAAGATGGCAGGATGGCTCATGAACAGATGGAAAGCAAGCAATGGATTCACTGTGTCATGCCAGAGAGGGGAGCGCTTGGTAGCTCAAGAGATAGCACCGTGCACAGCTCTCTGCTCCACACTGAATCTGGCTGTCTCTCCTGAGGTTTGGTTCGGTTTTTTATTTGGAGACAGAGTCACTGCTTATTCCAGGATGGCTTCAAACTTGAAATTTTCTTGCCCATCTCTTAGTGGTGGAATTACAGGTGACTGCCCCCATGCCTGCATTCTCTTGAATTTAGGGAATAAAAAGATAAAATGGAGGCCAGGCCAGTAGGCGTATCCGTAGGCAGTCAAGAAGGTACCCGAGCTGCAAAGAAGCCTAGTGGATGGACAGTTGATGACATCGCTGTGCAGCTTTGGGGTCCTGTCCCTCCAGCTATGCCTCATCCTAGTCCAGAGCTCCTCAACTGTGGGTCATGAACCTTTTGGAGGTCGCATATCAGATAGCCTGCATCATATATTTACATTATGATTTGTAATGCTGGCAAAATTACAGTTATGAAGTAGCAATGAAATAATTTTATGGTTATTATGGGGAACTGTGTTAAAGGGTCAAAGCATTAGGAAGATTGAGAACCTAGTTGAAAAACAACCAACACCAGCTTACTGAGTGTTCTGTATCAGATACTGCCCAGTGTTGGAATAATTCTGGCTTCTACATAAAGATGCTACTCCAGATGCTATATAATCTTATTTACATTTCCTTCATGTTACATGGAAGAAAAAAAAAATAAAGAACATATTTGTTTGGCAGATTGGTCACACAGCTAGACAAGTTGTCCTGCCCAGCCACAAACATTATTTTATATGCCTTTTCACCACCTATTTTTTATTAATGATTAGAACAGGAAATGAGTCAACAGGAAAAGAAAATGAACATGGAAGAGCACCTGACATGGCAATGCACTTAATGACAGAATTAGTAGATAAAATCATTTTTGATAGGCTGGAGCAACTGTAATCAGAGAACATTTAGCAGAGAGACTTGTGAAACCATGTGTTTAGTTCCAAGCAGTTGGACCAAGTGCTTGGCCCAGCAACTGCAAGAATAGTAAATGAATTGATTCAACAGCAAGACTCAGTGGTCTGCAGCAGAGGGAACTAATGCCTCTATTCTACACGTCTACTCTTGAAGGAGGGAGGGGGTGGACTGTGCTGGCTGGGTGTGTCTAGAACCTGTGATGAGATCTGGCAGGTTTTTTGTTTGTTTGTTTTTTGGTTTTTTGTTTGTTTGTTTTCTGACTCTACCATCTAAGAACTATTGCTTCAGGGATTTCTAGTCCCCACAAACTGCTTCCCAAGGGCTTTTGCATGGGTAGTTGTTTTGAGGAAAATGAGCTGACTTTGGAGGAAATAGTTCCTGAATAACTCACTTTAGAGGGAATTATTCGGATGGGACTCAAACATTGTATTGCAATAAGTAATCTAAACCCCAGAGCCTGTCATGTGAAGAGCAAGTAGCAAACCTTTGTCCATCCCTAACAGTCAGATGAACGCCACTCCAGGAAGACTTTTTCCTATTTGTTTGGCTTTGAAAATTTAAAAAAAAAAAAGAAAAAAGAAAGAAAGAAAGAAAAGGTAAAGAAAAAAATAAAATCTTCTGGTTTGCCAAGTTCCAGAGTTGGTTAGGGTCTCCAGTGGCTATGAAATTACATCTCTGAATTGAAGACAGGGTAGAGAATTGATGTTTCATTGAGCAATGACAAAAGAAAAGAACTCTTTTCTAATGAAGGGAAAGTGTCATTTCAAAGCCAGCCTGATTCTCCTACAGCATATCTGGGTATCCTGGAAGCTCATTTCCTGGTGGCTTTTAGGTATTATTTTATTACTCTTATTAAATTAGGGCAAAAGCACAAAGTCAGAACAGGCGTGCTGGAAAATGAGCTATTCTAAATTATGGGACACAATTAGCCTGGTGGACTTCATGGCTGGCGGTGACTTCCCTGCATGCTCAAGAGCTGGGCTGAGGACCTCCTCATTTGTTGAAACATATGCATCTCTGTTGCCTTCACCACACAGCTGTGGGGGAAAATGTTTCTCGCCCTACGGTTATAACCCCCCTTCTCTAAATTACTGTTTACTGATGTGGGAGAATAGGACTCCAGGCATAGCCCAATAATTACTTTTGGCACTGCTCAATAATTAATGAAGTGTTAAAGAGTCTCTGCTAAAGTTTGCGCATCTGCTGTGGAGGGGGCGAGAGCACAAGAAACTGGGCCCTGTCGCCAAGTCCGGCACACATATGCCCTTCCATGGCCTGCCAGGAGAGGGCCCAGCAGGGACCCAGCACGAGCGGAGGAGTTGGTGAAGACACGAAGGGGACCTATTCTCCCAAACTGTTAGCAAGTTTTGGAGAAAAAGCCCAGTGTGGTAGGTTGCTGTTTCCCAGGGTTTTTTCCTCCTCTGTGATTTCTGGGTAATCCTTTTAAATTTGTGAAAAGAAGTTTATATGGAGAAACGACATTTCTTATCGCTCTACTGCGGCAGTGCAGTACTTGTTAATCAGCAGTTTCAAATAATTTTGTGATGGTCACAGAAGGGCACATAACGATTGTCACTAGCGTGTCTCTAGTTTGCCACTAGTGTGCCTCGTGTGAGTTTCCTTAAGGCTTCATGCCCGGTTAATAAAATATCAAGATTGTTTTTTGAGATACTGAGTTAACAAAAGAAGGAATAAATATTATTTTCCCCCCTCCAAAGAGGTCTGGAAGAAGCCCAGGGATTAACTCTTTGTGACTCAGGCCTGATTTCACAGTGTGTCACCTCTCACACTTGCCCTCATCAATCATTGACAGGGGATAGGCCTCAGACAGGCCCTTGGGCTTTCCCAGGAACCCCCGCTGTTTGGCTGGAAGTCCTTCAGGCCAAGGGTTTCTGAAGTTGATTTCAGCTTCAGGCCAGTCTCTCCAGCAAAGGGTGTCTGCTGCTCTGGAACAGAGAAAAACCACTGTGAGTTTCTGTTGGTCGGGGGCCCCTTCCTAGCTTCTTCTACCTACCCTCTCCTTAGTGCACTGTTTAGGGTCTAGGGAATTTACACTTCTTAGTGGCCAGTTTTTCTCTGTGACAGAGAGCAAGGAGGAAAGTTTGAGGAAGCAAGGCCAGACTGCCCTATTTTTCCCTCCTTTTTAATATGAAAGTGGTTACAGGCACTAAAAAAAACAAAAAAAAAACAAAACAAACAAAAAAAACAAAAATACAAACCCTCTCAGCAGGAATTGCAAAGTTTCCTTAGTCATCACCTAGCAACAAAACCCAGCAGAAGATTTGCAAAGCAGCTTCTACAGCAGGGCCCTCACTGAGTGGCAGGCTGGACTTGTGGAAGGTTGAATTTGCTATGGAGGGGAACTGAATGCTTTCTTCTTTATTCAAGAAGAGTGCTGAGATGTGCAGTGTGGATCTTGCTGGAGCCAAAGTAATGTATATTAAAGAATAAACTATAAGGCCCATTGTGAGGGGGAGGTCAGAAGGATTCCACAGAATTTGATGATGGACTGCTTCTCATTGGAACCATTTAAATTGAACTTTTAAAGTGGTCGTTTTACATAAAGTAGTCGGCAGCGAGTGATGCCACTTTATCTTTCTACATTAGATACAATGTCCTGGATCTTTGGACCCTAAAGGAAACCTTATGCCTGTCGAGAAATAAATTGGGAATTTGAAGATTAATCCCTCAAAAATAATATTGATAAGAATTCCCTTCAGAAAGAGAGCAGGTCTGCTTTGTCTGGCTCCGGCCCCTCCTCTGTCAGCAGTCAGGAATAATGCCTGTCACCATGAAAAAAATAAGCCACGCTGGACCTTAGATACAATGGCCATCTGCGAGTCCCTGCTAGGGTCTTTTTCCTTGGATGCAGATAAGACCCTTCAATGGGATTCTTTGGCTGTGCCATACACTTGAAAACAAAAGATGAGATCCAAACACATCTTATTTCCTCTTTGTTTCTGTGCTCAACAGCCAGGTATGAAGATAGCTACAGCCAGTCAACTGCCTGATGCAAGAATATTAATTTGTAATGTTCAGATGGGACCTCTTGAGGCCACAGGCCTGCGTCAATAAGAGGAGTTTCTTTAGCTTGGAGCTACAGGAAGACAGCAAATGCATTTGTTGGATATGATGAGTTCCATTCTCCAATAAGATATGGGAGGTTCAACGTATGTCACGCCAGACCTCAGCTCCTGTCTGCCAAGGGACTAGAGTATCTTGGTTAAAGTAGAGAGGATTAAATCTTCCCCCACATGGGCCATCGGCTTATTGTTGATTTGGAAGTCAATTTTTGTTCTTAGTCCGTATTGCTAACGACAAAATTATTGCTCTGAACATTTGTCTACCTCTGCTTAACGTAGCTTTAAAAATTTATCATTATATTTTCATGGTTCAAAATGATGTGTTTCATTATGATACTGTCATACAAATATCCTTTGACCATGTTTGTAGCCCCATTAGTCCTTTGGCTGCCTTCCCTGCCTCTGTTCTCTCTCTTCCCAAATGGTCCCCCCCCACTTTCATATCATTTAAGGTAGCTTTTAGACCCTGAGTACATCTCTGCTAGCTGTATAACAGGCTTTGTTTCCTCTGTGTGAGAGGCAATGGATGCTTTACTTGTTAGGGGTACTGACTGGATGGCTCTGTCGTCTTCCATCTCACTTCAGTCTGAACTCTGACAATTTTTCTTCTGCCTTAGTCAGCATTTTTCTCAGCAGTGGGAGCAATGCTCTAACCTCTGCTGCTCCAATTGTGGGTGACGGACCGTCAGCCCCCCACAGTTGCAACCTCGCAAATGCCACCCAAGGGGTTTTCCACATAGTCAAGGGGTGGTGTAGGAGGTTCTTCTGTTCATGTGTTGCTTTCATTGGTTAAATGAATAACGAAGCTGCTTTGGGCCTGATAGGGCAGAACTTAGGTAGGTGGAGAAGACAGAACTGAATGCTGGGAAGAAGGACAGCATGAGAGATGCCATGGATCTTCTGCCTGAGACAGATGCTGGTTAGAAACTTGCCCGTAAGCCACAGTCACGTGGAAATAAACAGATTAATAGAAATGGGTTAAATTAAGATGTAAGAATTAGCCANGGCAGAACTTAGGTAGGTGGAGAAGACAGAACTGAATGCTGGGAAGAAGGACAGCATGAGAGATGCCATGGATCTTCTGCCTGAGACAGATGCTGGTTAGAAACTTGCCCGTAAGCCACAGTCACGTGGAAATAAACAGATTAATAGAAATGGGTTAAATTAAGATGTAAGAATTAGCCAATAAGAAATTAGAGCTAATAGGCCAAGCAGTGTTTTAATGAATACAGTTTTTGTGTGGTTATTTAGGGAGCAAAGCTAGCTGGGTGGCAGGGATAAACAAGGGGCCCTCTCTCCTTGTAACAGAGGGCTTGCTTTTTTATTTAAGATTTAATTTTATTTTTAATTGTATGTATATTTGTATGCATGGCTTATTAGCATGTGACTGCAGATGCCTTCAGAGGCCTGGTATCAGATTCCCCTGGTGCAAGAGTGGCAGGTGGTGAGCCACCTGATCTAGGTGCTGTGAACCGAACTTGGGTGTTCCCGAGTTGTGTGAATTCCTAACCTGTGAGCCAGCCCCACACAGTGAAGTTTGCGGAGCACGGGTGATTTGCTTCCTGTTGAGAGCACTGCCTACAGAATGCCACTCTCCACTTTCCACAGCACTGTGGTAACTTGGCAGCTGAGTGGAAGAGTCGTGGAGACCAAAACCTTGTGTTCACAGATACAATGACTCCACATTCCCCTGTGACCTGGTGGACTTGTGTTCTGTATATCCGGGGGAAATTCCATCTTCTATTGTGTCTTATATTGATTTATCATACTCCCATTTACAGTGATCCCTTCCCATCTGGATCTCAGAACTCTTACCATTGCAGGAGCTGGTGATGGATAGGTTGAACTGGTAACATTCACCAGTAGATACAGTGTGTTTAAAAGTCATAATATTAGTCTTCTTGGCAATATGACAGAAAACATTCAGGGAAAGTGACTTGATTACACCATAGAATGTAGAGTTTGGTTCAGTTAACCCTGTTCAGAGTGAAACTACCAAGCCAGCATGTCCTAATGCCTATTACGTACACTTTTGGAGACTCCTTCTGATTTCAAGACTATAAATGTTAAATATGCACCCAAAACAATCCCCCAAAAATTAGAAGAATCCTGAAAAGTAGAGGAGACACAGTTTCAGTGGTTGTCATGAGCCTGTGAATGTCTCTGTTGAGAGGAGAGACACCAAAGTTGTCTTGGGAGGAGGAAGGCATGAGTCTCCTGTATGTGGAACCAATTGGTGATGGACATTGGGCAATGGGTGGAGATTAGCCAGTATGAAGACAGTGGAATTGTGGGTTGTATAGGACATCAAGGTCCAATGTCAACATGACTTCTCTCATTTTATATTGAGGTGCTGACATCTGACAGAGCCAATTTATATGGATACAGAGTTTGACAAAGTTCAAGGGTGAGTAGCACTAGAGGCCTCACACTGCCCCCACTCCCAGGAAGGTGACTGAAAGCAGGGTGATAGAAAGTTGTTCGTGTTGACTCTTAGAAACCCACTTCAGGAGAGGAGACTGAACAGGCAACTTAGTGTTATCTCACAATGAAAATCAACAATTAATATGTATTTTTTTTATTGTTTTTATTACACTATACATTTTTTTCTGGTCCCTTCCCTTCCTCCCCTCTCCCCTTCTACCTTCTTCGATGACCACTACCCTCCCAATTTACTCAGGAGATCTTGTCTTTTTCTCCTTTCTATGTAGATCTGTGTAAGTCTCTCTTGGAGTCCTTTTTGTTGGCTCGGTTCTCTGGGGTTATAGACTGTAGGCTGGTTTTTCTTTGCTTTATGTCTAAAAGCCACTTATGAGTGAGTACATATTATATTTGCCTTCCTGGGTCTGGGTTGGTAAGGTGTCTTCTAAAGGCACATTTGAATTCCTGTGTTCGTTCCTTTAGTCGATGGCCAGGGGGACTCTTATCCTGGTTTAATAGAAGAACAAGTCTGTGTAAGGGAGGAGTTGGAGCTATGGGAGTGGTAAGTACGGCAGAAAGGAGTAGGTACTTTGTGGGTTTTAGAAGCATGAAATTTCACGTATAGCTGAAGGCAAATCCGCTGCTTAATTAGGAATTCTGACCCAGGTAAAGGGAAGACAGCTGCTTTTCTAGGCGTTTCATGCCTCGCTGGTCCCCGGTGGCCAGATGGCATCGTTGTTGCTGATGGATGAAGCAGAGAAGGAGTGGGAACCTCCACCCAACCCACCTCTGTGAAACCACAAACCGAGGCAGGGGTCTCCGAAGGCGTGAGCCTTCTCGAGTGTCAGCAGATGAGGCTGACAGGCAGGACTGGAACTAAGCAGTGTCTTTGTCTGCTCCCCTGTCTCAGGCTCCTCGGAGGAAGCACTGAAGTAGGGCAGGAAGTAACTAGCTTTAAACCTCAGCCATCTTTTGTGAAGCAAAACTCTCAGAATCTTTCAGTAACTGAATATAATTCCAGAAAATTTAGAGTTTTAAACACTCGTTTTCATTCACCATTTTTCCCAGACATTCATAGTAACTCCGGAGTGGGGCAGAATTAAACTGATTAAATGAGGTCCAGAAAAAGTTGATCTAGGAGACAAGAATCTTCAAAACTAATTATAAACATAAACTTAGTCTCTGATTTCCATAGTGCTTCTCGGACTCAAGCATAACTGAGCTACGAAAGATGAAGTGGTCAGTTCTTTTGGTGGTAGATATGCGCTACAAATATCAAGGCACAGGGCCTGGAGAGGTGGCACAGTGGCTAAGAGCACCAGCTGCTTCCCTACTGGACCCAGTTTTGATTCCCAGCACCCACATTGAGGCTTACAGGCAACTCAGTGCCAATGAATCAGATGCTTCTTCCGGTCTCCTTGGACACCAGACTCACAAATGGCATAGATATACATGCAGGCAAAACACTCGAATGTATAACGCAAAACAACAACCAAAAAAAAATCAAGATGTCCCTTATCAACGCCACAGTAATGATGATTGTTGACTGGTGGGCACAGAAATGCGCCTGGTCCTGGAAATGGTTACACCCAGCATCCTCACTCTTACATCTCTCTCCCTCACAGCAGCCTTGTGGGAAAATCTTTGTGTATAAAGAAGGCTTATACAATGATGCTTATGGGTGAAGGCAATTAAAAATCAGAAACAACTTTAGTACACAAATAAAAATGTAACATGAGAAGGTCCTTTCAGAAACAGTGCAACAGGTGTGTATGGACTGCCATAGAAATCTTCCCACACAACATCTCTATCAGTGTCCACCCCCAAGGTCCATAGAGCACTGCCGATGAGAGGGTGAAGAGAACTTAAGAGGAGAAAGCAGGGAAGTGTCATGAAATGCTACTATCCAGATGTCACGCGGCTTTCACAGCTGTGAACACACATCAGTTCTGGACACCAGCAGATCGGGCCTTCCCACTTTGCATCACGGACAGAGGAAATGTCCATTGGGCTCCATTCCTTCCCAAGGTCCTAAAGACTGTCGAGAGTTGCTGAAGGAGGGGATTTCATTTTCTCTAATGGTGTAGTCACTGGGGGATTGGGTGAAAAGAAAATGGTTTCAGAGAAAGGAAAGGGGATAGCAGAGAGTAATGGGAGGAATATAATCACAAAGTATTTTGTATACATATGAAATTCCCTAAAATTAATAAAAAAATGACTAACTGAATGGATATATGCTTACTTGATTGATTTCACCTACTGAAAATTCGTCTTTTTCTAAGTAGCGATTTTATATGGGCGAGAGCGGCAGTCACCAGTTGTTATCAATATGTGTATTAGTGACTTTCCTGTTGCTGTGATAGAATGCCAAGACCAAGGCATCTTAGAGAAGGGAGAGTTTAGTCTGGCTTATGGTTCTGGAGGGGTTAAAGTCCAACCAGCATGATGGCAGATGTGACAGCAGAAACCAGGCGAGGTGGCAGGAGCAGGAAATAAGAACTCGTATCTTCAACAGCAAGCCAAGAAGCAGCCCTCCTTCATGGCCCCTGCTTCAATTCCTGCCCTGACTTTCTATCATAATGGACTGTAAGTTGGAAGATGAAATAAACCCTTCCATCCCCAAGTTGCTTTTGGTCATGCTCGTCATCACAGCAGTAGAAAAGTTAATAGGACAATGGCGACAGATACTTAATTGAAGCAAGAAAAGAATTTCCCAGATGTGTTAATAAATAGGCAAACTTAAATGTGTGTGGCTTTGTTTATATATTTTAAGGAAATTCTATGGAGATGAATGTATATAAAACATAAGTATAAATAAAATATTCTTCATATAAGAAGTTCTGTGAGAAAACCTTGGTTACACCCATGATAAGAAGTGGCGCGGTGGGGCCTGGATGGTGGCCAGGAAACACTGTGCTTTGTTTGTTTACTACTTAACAAGAATTACTTATGTATTTTGCCAAGTTAAACTTATAGAAAAGTTGAGGGACTGGTGGGCTGGCTCTGAGGTTTAGAGCACTTGTTGCTCTTGCAGATAACCCAGGTTTGATTCTGAGCACCCACATAGCGGCTCCCAACCTTCTGTAACTCCAGTCCTAGAGGGTACAACCTTCTCCTGACCTCTGCAGGCATCAGGCATGTACATGGTACACATATGTACAAGTAAGTAAAATACTCATATGTAGTAGGAAGACAGATTGTTTGTTCCTGGCCATCCAGACTCCCAAAATAACCACATAGAAACTGTATTAATTAAATCACTGCTTGGCCCATTAGCTATAGCTTCTTATCAGTTTGCTCTTGCATACTAATTTAACCCATTTCTAGTAATCTGTGTATTGCCATGAGGCTGTGGCTTACCAGGTAAAGTCTGGCTTCTGTCTCCGGCGGGGCTACATGGCTTCTCTCTGACTCTGCCCTTCTTTCTTCCTTCAGTTTAGTTTTCCCTGCCTAGCTCTGTTCTACCCTATCAGGCCAAGCCAGTNCCCATTTCTAGTAATCTGTGTATTGCCATGAGGCTGTGGCTTACCAGGTAAAGTCTGGCTTCTGTCTCCGGCGGGGCTACATGGCTTCTCTCTGACTCTGCCCTTCTTTCTTCCTTCAGTTTAGTTTTCCCTGCCTAGCTCTGTTCTACCCTATCAGGCCAAGCCAGTTTCTTTATTAACCAATGGTATTCACAGCATACAGAGGGGAATCCCACATACTCATATACTTAAAATAATTAAATAAATAAATAATCTAAAAAATTAAAAAACTTAAAAAAATGGATCTTCTTATGTTTTCTTTGTGTGTGTTATGCTCAGGTGTGCATATGTTCATGTGTCTGCTCAGGTATGTTCTCATGAGTATGCTATACCCATGAGAGTGTATGCTCATCTGTGCATGTACTCATGCATGTGTTCATATATGTTCACATGGTATTCTGTGCTCATATGTGTGCATGCTCAGGTGTGCAGATATTCATTTGTGTGTTCATGTATGTTCACATGTGTATTATATGTTCACATGTGTACATGCTCATGTGTATGCTATGCTTGTGTGCGTGCATATGCTTACATGCTTATGTGCTTGGTTTATGTGCTCATGTATATGTTTATGGGAGTTTCATGCATGGTTTACATGTGTGTGCATGTTCATGAGTGTAAGTACTCATGTATGGTGTTTATGTATGTTATTTATATGTGTGTATGTACACACATGTGTGTTTCATGATTTAGTTTGTACTCGACTAACTGAACCATCTCTCCAGCTCCCTTTATAAAGGTTTCTTGACTCTGGGCTACACTTCTGGGCACTGCCTGGCTATTGGAGCCATCTCTGTGCCTTGCCTGGATCTTGGCACAGTCTTCACCTCTGCACCTGATCAGCAGACTCTTCCCTTGGTGGTGACAGCAATGGTGGTGGTGGTAGCTCCTTATATGTCTCAGGATCACACAGGCTTTCTAGAATTCCTCTACCGCAAATCTTTATCAAGCCAGCTGCGTGATGTCACATTGGGTTTTCTGAGCCTGTGTTAGTTGGTGATCTCAAAATGCTCCGGCAACAGCAATGGTATTTGAAAGGTCATGGGAGGGCAAATCAGCTCCCTGTCAGGAAACCCTGAGACTTCACCTAACTGAGAAACTGCCCTCACAAGTCCCAGGCCTTCCTCATCTGGTAACTGCTGGTGTCTTGTCATTTCATCAAGAAACTAGTGCTCAGCGAATTAAAGAGACTGTCAGTGTCACTGAATCCACACATGGCAGCATAGATGGCCTTTGGGTATAGATGTTCTAGGCCCAGTTCTATCAACACTCCTAAATGTTGCCTCTTCTTCCAGGTAGCTCCGAGTAGTTGTGGTTTCTCAACATTTTTTTTCAGCAAAAGACAGAAAATGACATCCCTGAAGATTTTTTTAAAATTATTATTCTCTGTGTGTGAGTGTTTTGCCTGTATGTAAGTGTACCACATGTGTGCCTGGAAAAGGGTGTCTGGTTCCATGGAAGTCGCCTTACAGATGATTGTGAGTCACCATGTATGTACTGGGAATCAAACCTGGGTCTTCATGATGAACCACAGGTGATTTTAACTGCTGAGCAGTCTTTCTAGCCCATCTCTGGCATCTTTATCCCCTTGGCTGCTTCACGATATCATACACCAGCTGCGATGGCCCTGAATTATCTTACTTTGGTCTGATAGTGTTTCCTTACAGATGGGACAGTTTTCAGAGTGCTGAGCCAACACTGGTGTCACCAGTGACTGTGTCCACCAGGGCTTGATCATATTAGAGTTTTC
Organism: Ellobius talpinus; assembly: GCA_001685095.1. NCBI lineage: Eukaryota > Metazoa > Chordata > Mammalia > Rodentia > Cricetidae > Ellobius > Ellobius talpinus. The sequence continues at coordinate 12,189 of LOJH01017765.1, forward strand.
ACATTCTTTTACCTTTTATAAATGTAAATATCAGCATAGGGTTTTATTTTCTGTGCATCTCCCAGGTACATTGCATAATTAACTTATTAATTACTTTATTTCAAAGACCATCCGAGAAAGACTATAAGGCAAAGTTTACTTTCCTTGTGGTATTTTAATTCTCGAGACAAGACATTGAAACCTATAATCATTGTAACCTGTTATTTTGTAGTATCTGGACAGTCCTTATTTGGTTCACACTGAGACATAAGCTAATAATAAATTGTAAAGTCGGGGTGTGGGACGACTGTCAATCATTGTTCTGCTTCACTGTCCTGGCTTTAGCAAGTAGGACCAACAAGTCTTTAACTAGACTAATTAGGTCATTCTCACCACAAGTTATTAATTTTTATCCACATGGAATTATGGGAGACTTATAGACATCAGTGGTTCCTTAACATAGCAAATCAACCTTAAATGTCATAAAAGTCAATTCGTTACTGATTAGAATAATGAAATCTAATCTCTAAGAGCATTATTTGATCTGTATCATGTGATACCACTGATTGTGATGGCTTGGCTAACACAAATTAATCCCTTTAAAATGGGAATACTTAATTACATTAGCCTTACTATAAACATTTTAATGTCATCATTGTCATAGCCACCACTGTGGTTTATTAAGTGCCATTTGCTTGTGTGAAAAAGACCAAGAGTATCTTTGTTTTATGATGAACACAGGACCAGGAAATAGTGGTACAGTTCCTTTCAGCTCTGACACTCACCACTCTGGAACTCCATTTCTAAGTTAGGAAGTGGAGGGGGGTTTTGACTGAATTAGATTTATCTCAGCTAGGCATCTGGTTCCCTGAGATCTCAGGATAGGAACAGTGGGAACTGAAGACCCTCTTTAACATGTAAAAAAGTCTAAACAAACTGTTATAGTTATTAAATGAGTCTCTATAAGTAAGTAATATGTCAGCTGATGGTTAATCATGGCCTTTCTTATATCAAATATTTTATATTAAAAAGGTAAAGAAAAAACCATTGCTTAGTAAATATAATAATTTAGTAGCTGAAATTTTCTTTTACTTTTGTTTATAAAATACATATGTGTGTGTGCATGTGTGTGTATGTGTGTGTGTGTGACTGTTGAATATATATGTGTGCCTGTGGCATACTCACCAATGTGTGTGTGACCATGAGGACCAAGGCCAACTTCAGGTGTCTTCCTTTCTAGCTCTCTGCCTTAGATTTTGAAACAAAGTTTTGCTGACCATGGAGCTTGCTATCTTGGCTAGACTAGCAAGGCCCTAGCTGGTCTCTACTCCCCAGCACTGGACTTAGAGGTGTATACTACCACACCTGCCTTTTATGTGCTCTCTGGGGATTTGAACTTAGGCCCTCACTGACTTATCTCTCCAGCACCCATATTTTATGTTTTATGATCACTTCCTAAAATGAACTACATGAAAAATATAAAAAGTAGATCAAGAAAACAAAAAATGAATGAATGACAAAAGGAGGCAGGACACACAGTAATACTATCCAGCCACCACATATGTGCAGTGACATGTGTGCACACACACACAGAATATTGTTTAGCCTCTACATGTATGTAGTAGTACACACACATAAACCAATATAAATAATAAATAGACAGATAGAAAGGTAAGTGTAAATGTGTTAGAGAATAAACAAACATTAAACAAAAATATTACGGTATCTTAATTAAGGTTTCTACCGTTGTGAAGAGACTCCATGACCATAGCAACTCTTGCAAAGGAAAACTTTTATTTGAGATTGGCTTACAGTTCAGAGGTTCAGTTCGTTATCATCTTGGTCGGACATTGTGACTTGCAGGCAGACATGGTGTTGGAAAAGAAGCTGAGAATTCTACATTTTGATCCCAAGGCAATAGGAAGTTGTCTGAGATGCTGGGTATGACTTGAGCATATATGAGTCTTCAAAGCCCACCTGCACAGTGACATACAAGGTCATACCTAGTCCAACAAAGCACATCTCCTAATAGTGCCACTCCCTATGAGCTTATGGGGTCAATTACATTCAAACTACCACACAGGAAATATCTTAACAGTAAGATCTTCCAGGAGAATCCCAAAATCAGTTTATTTATACTGCCATGTGAGAATAAGCTGATTAGCCAAAAATGCAAGAAAACCAGAGATTCTTTTCAAATGTACCATATCCTCCCTTATTATACATCCCCTTTAATCCTTAGTAAAATATTCCTGCAAGTAAATTTCCAAAACCGATACATTCTGCATTAAATCTTGGGAGTGCTGCCATCTAATTCTATCTAGAAACAGTGTTTGGTCCCTGTTTTTCCCTTCTAGAATTTCCTGAAGAGTAAAAATTGCTTTGTTACCTTGACAAAAGAATCTGCCCAGTACTCTGGAGTCTTGTTCATAGTCAAGTAGGGTCATGATGCATAGAATCAGCCAAATTTCATGAAGAAACAAAAAGAAGTTCTTATGCAACTTCCTCCTTTGGTTTGATAACCTGACTTCTAGTCCAGCACAAGTGAGAGATGTGGAACGAGAAGCCATATCTATAGTTTCTAGAAGGACATTTCTGAGCAAAGAGTCAAGAATGTGTAGGGAACTTTCAAAAGGAGCTGGGATTATGTGCTTCAAGCACACACCTCCAAATGGCTGGCTTCTGTCACTACAGTATTAGCAAAAAGCAGTGGGGTCCCCACAGTTGTTGCTATTCCTTTTCTGTGGAAGAACACCTAATGGAAAAAGCTCAACAGAAGACTCTAAGATGCAAAGAGACAGTTGTGAAGCAAACCTACTAGATTTAATCTTTTAATGTTACCCTGGAGCTCAAAGCCTATTTTATATGAACTTTCTTGGGTACAGTGCTGCTAATAGGCCTAATTACCAGTCAAGCTAAACATGCAAATGAGCCTTTTCTAACATCATATAAATGAGGGGGAATATAAACTCCAATTGACAATGAAATGCTGAGGGATCTGGTAAAACAAATAAAGCACACACTTTTGGCAATAAATATGCATGATGAAGGCAGAAATAAAATAAGCAGGTCACCTAAGGAGCAAGAGATGAAAGAATATTTTAGAGTTCCTAAGAAGTTTCCCTTGCAAAAAAGATCAAACAATAGTTGAAAGTATATTTAAAAGCTTCATTGTGGTAGCACTTCTATTCTGAAATTCTTCTTTAGCTATTCTATCTGAAAATACTACCTGCCAGGGTAGCATCAAATATGGAAATGTCAAAATGACCACGGTCTTGTTGATAAAAGGCAAAGCAAGAGCAAGCATGTTGTAAAAACAAGTCATTAACTATGCTAGTGCCTCAGGTTCACTGACCTTGAGGATACAAGTTTTTCTTTGCAATCACAGATTGCCCCACCCCCTGGGACAATGAACCCTGTTTGGTTAGGTGTGTGGGAGAGTTCTTCTTTGAAGGTATTGTGTTTTATTGTGATGATGTCTGGTTCTCATCTTCCTGAGCATCATTTATATATATATATATCATTTATATATATATATATATATATATATAAATGGCTTTCTTTCTAGACAACAGTGGTGGTGGTGGGGAAACCACAACCCAAACAAACATTAAGAAGGGCTTATTTTGAAGATTTTAGTAGCTGCTTATTCTTGCCAAATCATTTAATTGCCTTTTCTTTGCTTCAGAGGCAAGGTGGGACTACCAACCAACTCATACTGATTTCTTAGACCAAAAGTTGTTTCTCTCTGCCACTTCAGGAGAACTTCAAAGTACAAAATGAGAATCTATGTCCCAGGTGAACTACATTTGTGTATGTGACATTTGCTAGAAACTTCCATGTTTATAGGTAGCAATGTATTTGGGTTTGAAATATTCTCTGGACCTGGCTCTCGTGTCTCTGACTCTGTGTTCAGCATAGTGATATAAAAAAAATTAACCTTAGCTTCTATGTAGAACATTTATACATTGGGTTAAAATAAAAGAATTAATGTAGTCTTTATAAGGCCCCTTGGTAAGAAGGAATGTGTTTATCTAATATTTTGGGTGAGTTTTTTTTAAGAGTGCAGACATTAATATCTTAATATGTGCTACACTGTCAAACTCACCTCTCTCTGCTCACTCAAATTTGTTTTCACTAACAAATGAAATGGGGTCATTTATCAGTGCTAACGATTCCATTTCTTCTAGCACCACTGTTTAGCTTTTAAAACAGGAAGTAAGAAGAAAAGCAAGAAGAAGTCATCTGTCTGGAGTGGATGAGTGTGAGAACTAAGGGGCGAGACAGACTCCTAGCAGACACACAGACAGATGGAAGATGAAACTGGGCTAGGTAATAAAGGTGGTGAACTCCCAAAAGGGCCAGTTTCTTCCTCACCCTACTGCTGTGAGACAAAGCCTGGCAGCTTGAAACAAAGATCACGTGGGCTTTTGTGTCCCACCAGCAGGCCCCTTGCTGGACTGACTCAACCAGGTCAAGGCTGGATCACGACTGTGACTTAACGGTTCTGGGCCAATCAACCATCCTGTTGGTCCTCAAACTGACGAACCCTAAATTAGGAGAGGAAAATTCTCCAGACACTTCAAAACAAAACAAAACAAGCCAGTCCTTGAGAAGCAACTGGCTATTTCAGTTTCTAGAGTCTGCTTGGTGAAGGGTCTGTCTGTCTGTCTGCTGCATGTGTGCTCTTCCTTCCCCATCTTGGTAAACACTTTTCTTCAGCTGTGGATTCTGTCTGCTGCTGCTGTCTAAAGTGTTGGAGATTTTTCTGTTCCTACCTGCTGTGCTCAAGATCGGTCCAGCCCTTTAATTCTTTAACTGGCAGACAAAACAATCCAGTTAAGGTCCTTTTTCAGGAGTATTTAATGCTCCTCCAGAGGACAAGGATTCAGTTCCTAGTACCCATGTGGCAGCTCACAGCCATCTGTAATTACAGTTTCAGGGGTCTGACATTATCTTCTAACCTCCCTGGATACCAAGCATGCATGCAGTGCACATACATGCACACAGGCAAAATAATAAAAATAAACAATCAAAAAATTAAAATAAAAAAAGAAAGAGAACGAAGACAAACCATAACACACCCCAACATTTTGAAGAAGTCGTAGTAATTTATTATTTAGATTTGGGGCTTTTTATTCAAAAGTAAAACTCACTTCACAAAATACACAGTTGTGACAGACAGGCCTTGTCCTTCAGTTGCGTTCTGAGAGGGCCCACACCTGTGGTGACTGTCCCTGCTCTCCCTGACTGACTGAGTGCCGACCAAGACTGCACCAAGGAGTGACAAGCTTCCTAGGAACACCGTCCCTGCGTGTGAATGTGGCAGATTATTCTCGGCCATTTTAAAGGGTGTTTAGTGAAAATAAGCAAAAGAAATGAAGCAACTCGGAAAGAAAAACAAGCACTTACTGAATACTTTCTTTATGCCAGACATTTACGGATGCATAGTTTTTATTTGACCTGACCTTGGTGTGTATATTATCACCTTATTTTCACAGCTCAGGGTTCAGAAGCACAGGAGGCTAGGAAGAGAGGGGTGTACTTGACATTGGAGCCCAGGATGCTACACCATCTCACTGCTGGACTCACAGGAATCAACCCACTTGACATTGGACCTTGCGTTTACAAAAATGAATCAGCAAGGAGAGAGACAGTGATTTGGGTGGATCCACTCAATCATGGAGAAAGAATCATTGTACCAGCACCTCAAAATAATCACATCTATTTAAAAAAAAAGAAAACAATCATCTAAGGAATGTTCACATTGTCAGTGATTATCTCTGACACATAAAAAACAAAAAGCCCATTAAATTTTGGGTTAGTGGAGAAAATAAGGTTGATGGGCTCACATATTCATGTTTTGGATTTTTTGTTTTTGAATTGAGAAACAGCAAGGGAAGGAGAAAGGCAAACATTTCAGAAATTGCTTCTGGACCTTCCACACTCTTAGTGTCGAACATTAAAGATTTTGATTCAGAAAGAAGAGTCAAAGGATTAGGGAAATAGAGAGGGAAGGCCAGGAGGAATGATGAGGATTGCCGTTGCTATGTCATTCATTCTGGATTTGAGTTGGCCACCTCCGAGGCTTACTGTGGGTTTACCAGTGATCCAACAGGATACAGGTGTCTAGATAGCCAATCTTATTGTATGACATCTTTGCTTCCTCTGGAAAACTTTGATGACCTCCTCTATCTGACGTGTTAGATACTGAAAACAGAGCAGCCTCCACTTATTGGGTATGAGTTAAAACAGGGGACATATTCTGGCACCACTTGTCAGCTGGTCCGTTACTTTCCTTATTGCTATGATAAAAATCCCTAACAAAACCAACCTAAAGATGGACAGTTTTATTTTGGTTCAGGGTGTGAGAGTGCTGTCCATCATGGTAGGAAAGACACAGTGCTGGGAACTTGAGACTGTCAAGGAGCAGAGAGAGAAGAAAATCTGCCCCTCCTCTCGTTTGTCCCTTGTCCATGTTTATTCAGTCCAGATCCTAGCCATGTGTGGTGTCACCCACATTCAGGGTGGGCTTCCTTTTTTCATTTCAACCTCTCTGGAAACACTTAGGCAGTTAGAGGTACATGGTTTTGGTGGTTCCAAATCCAGTCAAATTGAAGACAATTAGCCATCATACCACTGAAGACTCTGTGGAGGACATAAAAATGTCCAAGTATATTATGGTTTTATCTGAATTTAATAAGTATCAGAGTATAACTGTTAAACAATAGGAAATAAGCATATCTAGTATCTATCATCTATCTATCTATCTATCTATCTATC
>LOJH01017766.1:0-22115 GCA_001685095.1 Ellobius talpinus
TTTGGAAGAGCAGGCAATGCTCTTAACCACTGAGCCATCTCTCCAGCCCATCTCACTGCCTTATTAAGTAGTAAGATTTACAGCATCAGCTGTCTTTCTTGAGGCTGTTCTTCCAGGGTAAGTGGTGCATGGGTCACCAGGATGTAGGCTCTAAAGATTTTTATAAGATATCACAGTCGTTAGGGTTGGAGAAGTAACTTAGGGTCTGATTGTCAGAATGTGGAAATTTGTTTCATTTTTGTCCTATTAATCTTTTGGGGTCCGATAAACTGTGGAGCACCTTGGTGAAATCCAGTTAAGGTACAGTCATTCCAGGGCGTGGGATGGTGCTGGGTGACTTCAATAAGTATTCCTGGAATCAAGTTATTTCCGAGTTGAGCATCATAAATGGCAAGAACAATCTGATGACTGATCGCCTTAATTATTCTTATCTGGGAAGCAGGAGGATCAAAGCTGGCTTGGAGTGGTCTTTGGTCCTCATGCATTAGTCATTTCTGCTGGCTGAGAGGGAGGCCGCTTGGTGAGTTCTGGTTGCATGGTGTCCTTGACATGTGGTTACCTCGTCTAATGTCACAGTTAAACAGGTAACATAACAGTATAGATACTGGTAGCTAGGCCAGTACAATGACCAACCATCCAGGTTTGCCTGGGACCGAGGACTAGCCCAGCATGCACCACCTTCAATGCTAAAGCTAGGGAAACTGGGATGACTGACAACCCTATCAGCCATTGGCAAACTGTCAGAATCTTTCTCTCTCTCTCCCTTTCTCCCTTGGTACAATGATTCTCCACAGAGGACTGGTCAAGCCCTTCCTAGCCACTAGAATACATACGAGTAAAAGCACCTGTGTCTATACAGTATAAACACCGGTGTTCATAAATGAATTCATTACACAGTGAGGTCAAGATCATCCTGGGCTACATGAGATCCTATCTTTAAAAAAACGATTCTCATATGCATACATATTAAAAACATATAAGTCACCCTTCCTATTACACAGAGAGAAAGAAAAAGAGAGAGAGAGAGAGAGAGAGAGAGCAAGTGCCATTCACCCATTCCCTGTATATGCATAATGATGTTTTGGTCAATGATGTATACATGGCAGTTCTGAAAGGCTTGCTTTGTTTAAGATTTCTCACTGTGTAGCTCAGACTGAGTTTGAACTCCTCATCTGCCTGCCTTAACCTCCTGAGCACTGGGATTACAAACAGGCACCATTATCTATAGCTAGTAGTCCTATAAAATTATATCATCTGGAGACATTGTAGCCATCCCAGTTTGCACAAAGCACACTCTGTGTTTGCACAATGGTGGCAGATTGCCCAACAAGGCATTTCTCAGACCATACCTCCGTTGTGAAGTGATACATGACTCTGTACCATAAATCCCACCTACGTGTGAATACATCTAAACATACAGACAGACACACCAAATGTAAGCACATAACCAAGGCTATCAAAGAGATGGCAGTGTGTTCCAGCTAGTCAACATTGGGAGGTCCAGAGCATGGGCCTATGTGAGTGACACTGGAACCAATTGCCAGGGTTTGAATCTTTTCTCTCTTCTAGGAATGCTGGGGTAGTTCAATAGTAGAGTACTTGCCTAATACACGTGAGGCAACCAGATTCAATGCCTAGCATTTCACAAGGAAAGAAAGGAAAGGAAATAGGAAAGAGGAAGGAATAGGAAAGATAAGAGGAAAGAAAAGGAAAAAGAAAGGAAAGGAATAAATAAAAAGAAATCTTAGCCAGGCAGGGTGGTACAAATTTTAATCCCAGCACTAGGGAGGCAGAGATAGGCGGTTCTTCTGAGTTTGATGCCAGCCTGGACTACACAGTGAGTTCCCAGGCAGCCAGCGCAAGCCAGCCAGAGTGAGACTTTGTTTTAAAAACAAAAAAGTGGCAATAATTGTTCTTATGAAGGATTATGTGGATTATTTTTGTTATTTAAATTATCTGCACGCATGTGTGTCTTTGGAGGTTTGGGTGGATGTGTATACGTGTGCAAGTGCCGTGGAGGTCAGAGGCAATTGATTCCCTAGTACTGGAGTTACAGGCAGGGGTGAGTCATCAGACATGGGTGCTGGGAACCAAACTTGGGTCCTCTGGCAGAGCAAAAGTGCTGTTAATCACTGAGCCATCTCTCCATCCCCCTTAAAGGCATTTCAATAGCGCCTTGGTGTTCATAAAATGGTGTTTCAGGAGTAAAAAAAATCTTTATATACGTCATTATCATTATCCCATCCGAAGCTGGAAGCGAAGGGTGCTGAGACAGCCTCTTAAAGCATGTAGTTGGCTTGCATTGCCTGAGACGTCCAGCAGAGGGCGTGATCCAGTGCCTGGCTGGGGTGCAGAACCCGCTGGGCACGGAAGTCTCCCTGGTGTTTCCGGGCTGGGTCCCAATTTAGCTGAGCAGAGAGCTGTCCTACCGCATTCCTAGGAGATTTAGATCTTATTTACGTGCTGTGTAAAGCAAGGCCGTATTCTGCCAGAAGGCCAGTGTTCCGGCCTTTTGCCATCATTAATGCCACCTATCATCTCCAAAGGGCCTTGGCCTCCACTCCCAGCCAGGAATGGGAACTGGGTCTCCCGGTTACCTTCTGGCTTTGGCATTGCCCAGGAGAGGCTGTAGGATGGTGGAGAGTGAAGAGCTGAAGGGTCAAGTCTCCATGAGGTCACTTGCTAAGCATGAGGCCGAGACCACTCATGTTTGCCTCTCTGTTCTGTGGCAACAATGAAATTGTGGTGTGGAGAGGGGTCAGGGTAGGAAGGGACAGTGGCGTTGGGGAAGCCGGGAGAAGGAAGATCCACAAGGATCTACGAGAGTTGTGAAATAGAGAAAAGAGAGAGCCACGAGTTCAGAATGTGCAGACTTGAGACTTCATTCTGAGCCCTGGCAGACAATGCTCTCTAGCGCCGTCCAGCGGCAGGATTCTAGAATTCTCAGAGCATCTCCTTTAAGGGCACAGCATAGCGTGTTAAGGGTGTCAAGACTAGAGAGGGACCCAAGATGAAAGACGGCCACCATCCTAGGCACATATATACTCTGCAAATTAAATAGGATAATACACTTTTACCTTCATTCATTCTTTTCTTTTTTTGATTTTTATTTTTGTATTTTTATGTAGACCACCAGGCTGTCCCTTGAACTCACAACGATCTCCTTGCCTCATTCTCTCAAGTACTAGAACTACCGGTCGCGAGCCACCATACCCTTTTTCTTTAACCATACGATTCTAGTTTCTTAGGATTGAACCCAGCACTCCACGCATCGTAGGTAGGCACTCTACCACTGGCTTGTATCTCTTGCCTGATTTTGACAAATTGTTGAAGGAAGTAGATCACTATGTGTGTGTGGGGAGGGGTTGCTTACAGGTCGGTGGATGAGGAGGGTCCAGCATGTTTGTCTGCCTGCCATGCAGTGTCTGTCGCTTGGCACCCACATTCTTCAGACTCTGTTTCCAAGAGCCCCGAGCTACAGCACACACTGAACCTCTAGCAGGGAGGTGAGTCTGAGCCCCGCTTTCTTCCCCAGGCTCTCACAGTCCCATTGGGGACATGTCAGGGACAGATGAAACACCAAAAGGACAGGTTGTGCCAGAGACCAGAGCAGCCCGTATGTCCTAAACACTTGGGTCAAGATGAGCCAGAGTGTCAGACAAGGCTGGCAGCCAAGGGTGCACTTTTGGGGGAAGGGAGAGCTTTCATGGTGGAAAGCAGGTGGGTGGAACACTCTAGAAGCCCAGACCTGTTCAAGGCAGTGGTGATCAGCATGGGAGCCTGGGCCTGGAGGGGGCACACCTGTCACACCTGTGTAAATGGAGGCTTGAGAATAGAGGGAGCTGGAGGGAGGAAGACGGGGCCTTTGCTGCCTCGGAAGGGCCGTGTGCAGGATGCTCTTGCATCTTCTCACGCCGGTAGCACACCTTCCCTAGTATTTTGCTCATGTTCATATTACAAATGAGGCTTCTGAGATGCCACAGGGCCAGGGTCAGAAGTGACGGGTCAGCCATAGGCTCCCCATCCCAGCTTAAGTGCTTGGGATCTGCTCCTGGCCTGCAAAGACGGAAAACCAGAGGCTTCTCACAGGACGTGGGGTCCGGGGAAGGCCACGTCTTGTCTTGGCAGCTTTCCAGGCCCTGTCCTTACAGAGTGCAGCACTTACCTTATCTTCTCCTCCACCCAGGGCAATCAAGTCCCTCTGTTCTTCATAAAACTTAAAGGTCAGAACTTATAAATTAAAAGCTTCCTCGCTGTTGCCACCAGGGAAAAGCAGTCAGGATTCTGCTTACCTTGCCGATGACCTCATAGGGAAATAATTGAATTCCCAGGAAACATCAAGACTTTTTGCTTTGTTTTGTTTTGTATTTCCCTTCAAGGGAGGGTCTCAGTGTATAGCTCAAGCTGCCTGCAAACCCACAATCCTCCTGCCTCAGCTTTCTGAGCCCTGGGATCATAGATATGCACCAACTTGCCAGCTTAGCATGTGTTTGTGTCCCTGGAGAAGCCTGCATCCACCCAGTGCTGGCCTGAGAAGCAAACAGCCTGGCAGACCCTCTCCATTGCATGGCTAGTTCCTCTGACAGCATACCTTGGGTATGGTAGGTGAGCGCTCTTCTTTGAGTGGCACCCCCAGTCCTCCAATCTTGCCTCTGACACTGTCAACTTCCTCCCTGCTTTTCAGAGACAGAGTGGAAACCCAGAAGACTGACTTGACCAGAGTCACGCGTGCTAGGCTTACTCGGACAAGCCTGCTTGATTCTGAAGGTCTGCTATTCCCTCGGAGATGAGTGCTGGAGTGAGGGACTGTGTGGGAGCATATAATGCAGGGATGGGGGTAGGTTCAGTCAGACCCAGAGACGGAAAGGCGGCATCGGTCATGTAAGTCCGTCTGGCTCCATGGCCTTTTCATTGTAGTAAGCTGGGTGAGATTAGGTAAAGATCGGCCTCAAAGGCAAGTTGAAATGCTAAAACAGGTCTTGAAAGAGCTGAGCAGGTGCACCTAAGGAAACAATGAATAGAGGGAGAATCCTCCTGCAGAAGGGGAGGAAACGCGGGATGTGTCCATGCACACCTGTGATCCTGACGCTCAGAAGGCCAAGGCAGGAGGACTGAGAGTTGGGGCTAGACTGGCCTCTACAGTAAGAACCTGTCAAAGGAAGGAAAAGAGAGGGGAAATCTGAGTCTGTATATCTGAGAAGAGGTTAATACCTAAACTATGTGAAGAACTACAGTTCAACACTAACAACAGAGATCTCTATGGACTTTAGCAACATTTCTCCAAGGAAGATACGCAAAATGTCTGCACGGATATATGGAAGATTGCTCAACATTGCTACTAATTAGAGAAATCCAAAGAATCACAATGAAATATTTCTCCATACAGATTAGGATGGATCCTAAAAAAAGAAAAAGTCAAACGGCGGCTGGACAGGTTAAGAGGACTTGCTGCTTTTCCAGAAGACCCAAGTCAAGTCGTTCAGAACTGCCTGTAACTCTAGCTCCAGGGGACCCAAAACCCTCTTCTGACCCCATGGGCACCTAACACACAAGTGACACACACTCACATACACACAAATAAAAATGTTTAAATCTAAATCTAACAAAAATGTTTTAAAATCAAATAACGAGGATGCTGTATTGGTGAGAACGTGGAGGTTTGGAACCCTTCTGTGCTGCTAAAGGGAGTGTAAAGGGTCACAACCACCGTGAAAAACAGCACTGTACATCCCCTAAAAGTAAACAAACAGCCAGGTGTGCTGGGGACACCTTTAATCCCAGCAATAGGGAGACAGAGACAGGAGGATCTCTGCAAGTTTGAGGCCAGACTAGTGAACTCTAGGCCAGTCATGGATACAGTGAGATCCTGTATCAGGTAAATAAATATCTGGGATGCTGGCACATGCCTTTATTCATAGAACATAGTAGACAGAGGCAAGCAGATCTCTGTGAGTTCAAAGCCAGCCTGATTTACAAAATAAGTTCGAGGTCAACCAAGGCAACATAAGCAAACCTTGTCTCAAAACAAAAGTAAATTAAATAAATGTAAAAATGAGAGCTGGGTGTGGTGATGCTTGTAATTTCAGCATTTAAGAGACTGAGGCAGGAGGATTGCTGTGAGTTTAAGCCAGCCTGAACTACATAGTGAGTTCTAGGACAGCCAGGGCTGCATAGGAAGACTCTCAACAACAAAACAAAACATAGAAATAAAATTCCTGTGACCTCCAACTGTAATACTGTGTGTATGTATTAGTTATTTTTTCATTGCTGTGGCCAAATACTTGATAAGAAGAGACTTAAGGGAAGAAGGCTCGGTCCATTATGATGAGAAAGAAATGGAGCTGGTAGTGGCTGAAGCAGCCTGCTCACACTCAGGGGAACAGAAACCCAGAACTCAGACTATTCTAACTCTCCAGTCACACATAGATAGTTCTATGTCTAGCAGCTAGACATATCCAAAAGGCTACCCAATCTCCCCAAACAGTCCTCTCGGCTAAAGATGAAATATTCAAGTGCTTGAGCCTGTAGGGGGCATCTCACATTCAAACGACAGCATTCTGCTGATGGCCCCACAGGCTCGTGGCCATCCCATTATGCAAAATGCGTCCAGTCCCATTTCCAAAGTCCCCATAGTCTCATGGTCCCGACATTATTCCAAAGTCCAAAGTTGAAAGTCTCCTCTAAGACTCCAGACAGTCTCTTAACTGTGAGCCCCTGCAAAAACAAAAGACAAATGACATGCTTTTAAAAGAAAGATTTTCAGATGAGTTACACCCAGGAGCTTTTAGTTTCCTATTACCCCAGGATCGACCACAAGGTTTCTCTTTAAGGGCACTAATCTTTTTAACATTTTAGCCCGTGTTTGCATTCCCTGTCTGTAGGAGGAACAGCTTAAAGAAAACACTGGAAGAATCAGGCTTGTTAAACAGCTGGGCCCATTTCCTTCAAAAAAGGGGAATTACTGATGCCTGCCCCTCCCCCGAAGGCTGGAGGGGATGTTGTCTGGCAACCTGGTAATCTTTTTGCTATTCTCTGGAGCCAGTCTTCCTGCATCCCCAATATTCTGAGCTTAGTCTCTCGGTGAACAGAAACTCATCTTAGGAAAGTGGCCCCATGCACTTTGTATCCTCCATCAGTAGAATCTTACCACACAAATCTTCCTCCACAGGCCCTTATCCTGAGCACTGTTCCTCAGCCAATAGAACTCACTCTTTCTGTAAAGGAGCTCGGCCACTTTGCTAGAGAGTTTCTAGGTAGCGATGCCTACAGCTTTGCCGTGATAACTGTCACATGGAATCCCTTTCCCAAAGTTCTACAGGATCTAAATGTGTAAGAGAAACAAGCCCTGAGGCCAAACTCCGGAAGTCTTTGTGAGCAGACTCAAGTCCCGTCCTTCACCTTGTGCATTTGAGTCGTTTTTCCTGTAAGGTTTGCGGAGTCCCATCGCCTGTCTACAGCATTAAGCAGGTTAACCAGGTTCCTGCTCCTTTCCTTACCAAACTGCACCCTTTTCACACCTTTCTGTTTCTTTTTGTTTTGTTTTGTTTTCTTTTCTTTTTGAAGACAGGGTCTTGCTATGTAGCCCTTTACCGGCCTGGAACTCACTCTGTAGACCAGGCTGGCCTCAAACTCACAGAGATCCACCAGCCTCTGCCTCCTAAGTGCTGGGATTAAAGGCTTGCTCAACTATATTTGGCATCTTTCTGTTTCATTTCGCTCTCTCTCTCTCTGTAAATCTCGCTAGACACAGTGAGTAATAACTATTCCACAGTCTGAATGCTATATTGTCTTGAAATTTCTTCTGCTAGACAATTGAGTCTGGTACTTTTGGATTTAACCTCACTCAGATTTTTAGGATATGAGCAGAATGTAGATAGATTCTTTGCTGGTCTGGGTCCTTGCCAGGACCTAGCTAGAGTTCTCGTTACCCTCTAAAACCTTGTGAGCTGATTCTTCACTGTCTACATGCTGTCGGTATCCTGCTCCTCTAAACTCCTATCAGAACTGCCCACTTACACCCTCCCTGCAGAATCCCAGACTTCTCCAGACTCTTCCTCATTCCTCCCAAGGCTGAGAATCCACAAAGCAGGGTTTCTCACATCAACAACCCCACTTCTCGGCACGGATTTTCTCTTTCAGTTATCTTTCTCGGTGTTGTTACTAATCACCCAGCAAGGGACAGATAGAGATAAAGGATTTATTTTGGCTCACGGATTGAGGGCATACAATTCACCATGATGGCGAAGGCATGGCGGCAGGTGATTCTATGGTGACAGGAGCACAAGACACCTTAGTCTTATCTTGGTGACTGATCAGGAACAGACAATACACACAGAAAGTGACCTGCCTGGGGTCCAGAGCAAATTCAAATCCAGTCTGGGCAACTTACTGAAACTGTCTCAAAAAATAAAAATAAAAAGGCTGGGGTGTCGCTGTTTTTCAGTGTGTGACAGCATGTACAAGGCCTAGGGATTAATCTCTAGCATGATAAACCCTCTGGCCTCACCCCTACACCCTTACATCTGCCAGCTGGATCCCATGTTTAAAAGGTCCTACAACCTCTCAAAACAGTGCCACCCGCAGGAGACCAGGTGTTAAACACCCGAGAGTCTGCAGAGGACACCTTGCATTTAAATCCTGTCAGCACAGAGCCTGACATGTTGAAAACAAACTCTTAGAGACGTCTGTATACTCACTGTATCGTCACACTGCTCGCAATAGCCCGGAGGTGAAAACAGCTGAAGCACTCATTGACAGATAGGCCGATTTGTAGATATGGTGCAGATCTACAATGGGGCATCATTTGGCCTTCTGAGGGAAGGCATTCTGAGACCTAATACATTATAGATGGACCTGGAGTCGTCATGCTGAGGGCAATGAGCTGCCCAGCTAAAGACAGCCCCTGTACGATTGCCTTTCTAGGAAGTGTCCAGAGCCGTCAAACTCACAGAAACCAAAAGCAGAATGGCAGTTGCCAGGAAGTGGGGGAAGAAGGGGTGGGAGTTGGTTAATAAGGGTAGAGTGTTGTGTTTGCAAAATGGAAGGGTTCTGAAGTCAGTTGTGCAACTGTGAGTGCACTGAACACCTCTGCCCTGTTGGCAGAAAAATGTGCCTAAGATAATAGCTTATATTATGTTTATTTTATTAGAGTGTCAAGAACAGCCTGGCATGGCAGACCTGGTAGTACAGGACTCCCAGATCTTCAGGAGGCAGAGGCAGGAAGATCAGAAGTTCACCCCTACCTAGGCTACAGAGTGAGCCCAAGACAAGCCCGAGCACCTTAATGAGAACCTGACGAGACCAGATCTCAAACTAAAACAAAACAAAGTGAAGACAGAAGAGGATGTAAGCGAGAGGCAGAGTGTCACCTAGAGTGTGGAAGGCCCTGAGCTGGATCCCCAAAACTCCGCCCCCAAAAGAAAAAAGAGCTGGGCATTGAGGCTTAAATGAGAAGCAGCAGCTGAGGAGATAGCTTAGACTGCGAAATGCTTACTGTCCAAGCATGAGGACTGGGTTCAGGGCCCTGGCACCCACACGAAAAGCTAAATGTGGAGACGCACGTTGTTCTCCAAGCGCTGGGAAGGCAGAGACAGGAGGATCCCTGGGATTTGCTGACCACCTAGTTTAACCAAATCAGTGAGTTCCAGGTTCAGTGAGAGACCCTGCCTCAAAAAATACTGAGGAGAGTAACTGAGGACGAGACCTGGCCTCTACCTCTGTCCTCTACACAAATACACAGAAAGATGATGACTTGGGGCTGGCTTCCTCGTGATGCAGGGAGGTGGTTCTCAGGCTTGTTGCAGGTAGATGAGCCTCAGGTCTCTGAGGAATGAACCCAGGATCACTGTTTTGCTTCCAGAAACTAATTCCTCACTCTCCATGGGGATCTTGACAGAGGCAAAAAAAGCCATTCACTTCTTTTCTCTGTTGTGTGACTAACGATTCCCACATCCCCTACCCAAGCTCCAGTATGTGCCAGAAAGAGGGCTGAGTTCTCCAGCTCCAACCTTAGGGATTATCTTATCTCATGGGAATACTATTTTAATAGCTATCATCAACCCATGCATTCAATCAACACCCATCTGTTGGGCACTGACTTCTGATGAAGCATGGCCTGGCAAAGGACCCTCACAGCACTCAAGAGAATGTGTGGTGTGGTGTGACACCTACCTTGAGAGAGCTGATCTAGAGCACTGAGCAGGGGGCCTCACCTACCTGTGCTGACAGTACACAAAGCAAGTTCAGTCTTCATTTGAGACTTGAAAGATCAACAAGACCGAGCCAGTAAAGTAGGGAGGAGGAGACATAGACAAGGTGCCTAAGCGACACAAGAGCATGGGAACTTCCTGGAGACCTGAAAACACAGAGCCCAGCTAGGCATCTGAAAACAGAATCTGGTTTATGGAGGGAGAGACAGGAATGAGGAGGACCAAGCCAAGGGGGAAAGCCAGCACTGGGTCTCATAGGGCTATTTAATCACCTTCTGAGCACTTTGTCAGGTGTGGGATTAGGGGTGGGTATAAATATTTATATTTATATTATATATGTGTGTGTGTGTGTTGCATGGACCCAGTGGGAGAGGCAATAGAAGATATGAAGATGGTCAAGGATTCTCAGAGCTATAAGCTGGACACCCACTCCTCTCCCCCCTCCCTACCATCTTTTGGTGAGGAAGTGGTTTTCTTGACAACAGCCCCATTCACCTTCCCAACCTCCCTGATCCATGGTCCATTCTTGGCCCTTGAGAACATCCTTGCCATCTTCTTTCAAGATGTGGCATCTTCATCTGGCCACCTCTGCTCTGGGCTGCACAGTTCCATGTCCGACAAATCATTCCAGATGCTGGCATATCTGCCTTCCCTGTCATTCTCGGAGTTGCACTGGGGCCTCTGAATGCCCTTCCTTCACCTGTCCAGGTATGAACTTGCCAAGAGTCACCTTTGCCCCCCTAGCCCAGATCTACCTCTAGCTTATCAGCCATTTAAGGGCAAGCTGACTCTTGCAATCTGTGCACATGTCCCATCCGCTGAGACTTTCAGCTGTCTCTGAAGGCCCTCTCCAGGAAGGTCACTGGGCAAAGCACAAGGCAGGTGTCTTCTGATTCTGATTTTCCCCTAAGATAGGACACAGGGCCCCCAGGAAAGGTCCCCAGCAAAGACTGAAGAGGGCTGGTCTCCTACTTGTATTCCCCAAAGCCCATCAGGAGTCATACAGAGCATTAACTGAAGAAAGACATGGTGGTGGGCCTGCAGAGTGGGACCCTGGCTTGGTTGCTAAGCAAAGAGCAAGTTCTTGTGTTGTGTGTAACAGCTGAAGACTTCCCAATACCCTCGGGACACTGACTTTGAGACAAATTAATCACGGAGTCGAGTCAAGGTGCCTGCATGCTTCTGATTCAATCATTTTCAGGACTGAGCCTCAAAAGAGCATCAGAGGAGGGGGCTGGAAAGATGGCTCAGTAGGTAAGGGCACTGGCTGCTCTTGCAGAGTGCTAAGGTTCACAACCATCCATAACTCCAGTTCCAGGAAACCTGATAATTCCCTTTGGAAGACCAGGCATGAACGTGGTGCGCAGACACACATGCAACAAAACACTCTTATGCCTGAAATAAATAAATCTGTCTTTAAAAGAACAGCAACAGTAAGGCTGGGGAGATGGCTTGGTCACTAAAGTGCTTGCCACACAACTGTGAGGACCTGAGTTCAACCCAGGCACCCCTTTAAATAATAATAGTAACCTGGGTTACACACCTGTAACCCCAGTGCTGGAGTAGAGACAGAAGGATCTCGCGGACTTACTGGCCAGTCAGACTAACCTAGTCATGAGCTCCAGACCAGCAAGAAAGCCTGTCTCTGAAATCAAAGTTGGACGGCTGCTAAGGAATGACATCTTAGGTTGCTCTCGGGTCACATGTGTGTCTATACACACATTCACATGTCTATACACACATGCATGCATAACGCCCCCGCCCCCCCACACGAGTACACACGCCAAAAGAAGAGGAGAGGAGGAATAGGAGAAGGAAGTAGATCAGCCAAGGCCCCCAAAGTCCATGGCATGGAAGAGGGTTATTGGGAGAAACCAAAAGCAGCAGCTGACTAATTTGGAAATACTGAATTCTGTCCCAGCTCCATCAAAGTAGTCCAGAGCAATCGAGACAACTGAACTAAGGGCATGGGTGATATCGGAAAAATGAACCTGACTTCACTCATTCATGTGTTGTGTGACCCTAGACAATTGACCCCACTGCTCCGAGCCTACACTGGTATGAAGGAGAATTAGGGTACAGATTTTACGTGTTGTTGTAAATGTTGTTCTTGGGAAATGTTGTTCTTGGGGGAAGAGAGCCCAGCCTGGCAGTTGTGATGGCTCCTCCAGAGCCCAGGGCCATGGGAGAGGCTTCCTTCTGGGAAACTAGAATTGGGGTATTGTCCTGAGCATCTGAAACTCTTTGTCTGCCATCTTCCTGCCTCTTACTCACTCTGGTAGCTCTGCGGGAGTTGCCAGGGCTGGGAGTTGGTTGTTGTTTGTGTTACTGTAACTTCCCATTCCGCCTGGCTCTGCAACCTGGGCCCATTCGCACCTCTGCAATCATCCTGCAAGGCATTGGGGTGTCTCTTGCACAGACCCCCACTGGGTCCAGGGGTGCATTGGTGGCCTAACAGCCTGAAAACATGACTGACAGCTGACAATCCCACCCTCTGCAGTGCACCATGTGGCTTTTCTGTCCTCAGCTCTACAAGCCCCCACCTACAACAGTCTTTCTAGCATCCTACCTCTTTAAACTGGTCACCCACAGGTCGCCACACTGTGATATTATCAGAAACACCCATCAAACACTTGCTGTGTGCAGTATGGTGCCAGGAGGGATAAGGGCACCTGAGAGACAACGTTTCCAACTAGATACCGGACACCACAGTATGTACCCCACCCCACCCCCAGCACACCCACTGGCCTTCTCCCCACCCTCTAAGTCCCACTTTGCCCTTCCATGCTGTGTCCTATGCCCCACCTCCTCCTGCCCTGTGACTCCACTCTAGAGCCTGGACCCACACAGGTCCTCTTCCAGACATCCTCGTTGGGGTGTCTCCAGTGCTCACTCTTTCCCCAAGCTCCCACAGTGGGTTGGCACCTCCCCTGGGGCACTCACTGAACATATTTGAAATCTGCCTGGCTCTGTGTCTTCAGGCCTAGTATCCCCACTTATAAAACAGAACAGTAACACCCAGTGGTTTGTGAAGCTGCTGAAACAGTCCATCAACAAGCCTGAACTAACGCTGGGGACATCATGCCCTCATGTGCAGCATTTTAATCGCTGTATCCTTAACAGCAAACAGTGCCCATGACTGGTGCCAAAGGCTTTGTTGAGTAACTGGCTGATGTGTAGAATGGCTGAATGTGTAAATAGAATACGAAGTAATATTTGCTGTTTTCCCCTAGCAGTCAGGGGGCAGGGACCAGGAAGATTCTGAAAGAAACTAATCTTTATTGTCTATCTATCACACATCAATGCTCAACATATACAAGGAAAGATTTCTGCAGAATGAGGAAGCGGTTAGTAGCTTGGATAAGTCAGTAGCCCAGTCTCCTACAAAGGGGATGAAGAATGTGTGGCTTTGACAGACTCCTAGGAGGAGGGGGCATGCTTGCTTGCTGGCTAGCCAGATGCCCCAGGCCTCCCAGGCCTGATCTTAGGCTTTGAAACTCCTGAGGACGGGATGCCTGGGTAGGCATGGTAGGGGCAATGCCCAGCTCCAAGGGTCATGTGTCAACTGCTCAGCTGAGAACTTGGCTTGGGGGATTCCAAGGCTACAGGTGGGCTGGGCTGGAAGGAGCGCTTGGCTCCTGCCCTGTACAGCCCTGACTGAGGGCTCTACCAGCCCAGTGCCCCAGCAGCTTCTGTGCCCAGCAGGAGTGAAGTCCGGGCTTTCCTTCAGTAACCTGAAGCTTTTCTTTCTTGTCTTCGCCCTCCCTGGCCCCACTAAGTCTTCCTGATTGTTACTCCTCCTGTGGTCCCTCCTCCTTACTCCCACCTCCTGATTCTAAAAACACTCTGATTGCCAGGGTGGGTCAATGGTTAACACTCAGCTGGCTTTATATAAGCTGCTCCGGGCCACCTGCTGTGCACAGTCTCCTCGGTCCTTCAGTTTCGTGGCTCCTGCAGGTGGCTGCTCTGGCAGCCTCAGCCCGCTGGCTAGTCCTCACATGGCTACCTGCTGGCAGGTCCTATGGGCCTATCGTTTCTACTTGATTGCGCTATGTCTGCCCATTTTCCTGTTGCCTCTGCCAATCATTATCCGAACTAAGGTAAGGATTGTGGGTCTCACTCAGCATAGGTAACTCTAGGGGTGGCAAGGGAGAGATCACTGGGGCCAAAGGGGAGCATCTTTAATTTCCTCTTCACTTCCCCTCCCCTGAAAGTGAAGCCACCACTTCCTGTCTTCCTGGGAGCCAAGGGTGGTTTCATTCAGCACCCAATCCCTGTGCAAAGTGCTCAGGTGCATTGGAGCCTGCCGGTTTGAGGAACAGAAGCAGTTTCATAAAGGAAATGCAGGAACAGGCAGATGAGTTTCTCTGTGAGATGACTGCTGTGACCACTCAGCCCTGAACTTAGTACCAACCAGGGACAGAAGAGGCAAGTGCATAGCTAGCTTCTGAGAGGGAGGGCAGGAGAAAGCTGGCCTCAGGCAGTTGTACCACCCCAGGCAGAAACAGAGTAAGTGCTGACCTGTAGTCTCCAGGTGGGCCACCGAGGAAGAGCCCTTTCTGTGACGCAGCTGGGGCACAAGGCTCCTGCCCTCTTCCCTACTTCAGGAAGTTATGTATAACCCTGCTCTTATTCATTTGAACCCCACCACCTGCCTCCTGCCTATACTGTGTGCACCTAGGAACCCTGTTCCCCATCCTATAAGGCAGGTCCCCCTGTCCCATCTACAAAAGGGGGAAGTGAGGGTAGGTCCGAACTCACTTCTGTGGAGTTTGGGTCATACGCCCTCTTGGGTTCCTCTATAAGAAAATGAACATTAAATAGCAAAGCTCAAATTAGTCTGGGAGCCTGGGGATATAGTTCAGTAGCAAGGCTCTTTCTTGCCTGCCACATACAAGACCCCAGGGTTTGACCCCTAGCAATACCAAAACTAACAAGAAATCCCTAAATTTTAGCGAAATTATCCTGGAGCTTTGGGAAGGAAGCCCCCAAGAGGGTCTCATACCTTAACTTTGCAGTCTAGCTACCTGTGCAAATGGCATGGTTTGAAAGAGACAGAGCTGGAGGTGTGGCCCGGTCCCTTAAGTTGATACTGAATCTTGGCCCTGGACCATCCCACACCCCCAGGACTACCCAATGAGCCACTACTTGTTGCTACAGATAGGCAAATCAAGAAATGCCTTTGGTTGTGTTATCTCTGAGGGAAGAGGCCCAGAGTATGGCCCCTAACACCTGCTTAGGAATAAAGCCTGGCTGATTTTTGAGATGACCTTCTCGGACCCAAACCAGTCTCTATGCCGGGAATCTATCAGAGAGATTCCAGACAGGCTGGAACCTGTGTGACACCACCGCCACCATCCTGGGAGAAGCATACATAGTTCAGAAAGATTCCCTGTTTTGCCCCAGGGTAGGGAAAGCCTGAGTTGGTACGGGAAGCTGTGCCTCTTGGTGGGAAGGAACTGTGTTAGGAACCCCAGGCTTCGTTCCATTGTACGTGGTCCTGCTACTTGCCTCTGGCACACAGCCTTTGCTTACCCTCTCCTGACTCAATCAACTATCCTGAGAGGCCAGGCCCACCTCTAGACCTTGGGTTCCCACCCCACACAGGAATTCTAACCCTAAATATGATCAATTTCGCCTTCCCTGCTTGGCTGCGCCCATCAGTATATAAACAAGCTATTATGTGTCTCATGTCAAACAAACAAGCTTCCTTCAGCTCACATTCATTCCTTCTCTGAGATGCCCGCGCCCAAGAGCAAGCCTCAGAGTGTGCCTGTATGTACACACACCCATGTTCTTTCTCCCACCACCTCAGACTCTGCTATCTAAATTCCCATCAGCTTCCAGGGTCCCAACCCAAGGCCCGTGCTCACCTTCCTCAACCCCGCAGCAGGATTTGTCCCAGGTGGTCACATCTTTGCCCGTGTTGTCTTCACTTGACTTTGGTGACACCTAGTTTTGCCTCCCCTCCCTCCCATGCCATTCCCAGACTACTTCTCCATCAGACTCTGCAGGTTTCCCAGCAACCCTCCCGTGCCCCCACACCCCTCCCAACTTCTGGCCAGGTAATTGTATGTTGTCTTATGATCTGAAAAGCATTTCTCTAGCCGGGTGTGGTAGCGCCCACCTCTGATCTCAGCATTGGAAGGTTGAAGCAGCAGGATCATGAGCTCAGCCGCAGCCTGGGCTGAGTTGTGAGAACTTGCCTCAAAAACAAAACAAGAACCCCACCCGCCACCCCCAAGTGTCTCGATGCCCACAAATCCTCAGTCTGGGATCCAACTGCAAACCTCTACAGCTGTATGAGCCAGCTAACTTGGTCACGTGGCCCACAATATTTCTCTATATGAAACCTTTGCTTCTCCCCAACCAGCTTGAAGCTGAGACCGCCATCTCCAGAAAGCTCTTCCCACAGTCTTGCTGAGACATGTTTCAACCTACCGCCTTTCGATGCTAGCCTTAACTTAGGTCGTTCTGGTTGGTTCAGCTTCCTTCACCTGCTCACACAACCAACAGCAGGTCCTGTGTGCTCACTGTCCCCTCCACACGCTACATATGTTTCCCATTTATGATCAGATCAAATGCCAGTAAAACTCATTCTAAGTCAAGACTTTTACAAATTGAAAACACACTGAGTGTACCCACTAACACCCACCCACTAATCACAGCCTTGCAACGCAGCTCGGGGCAAGGCATGGTTTGTTCCTTTTCCTTACTCTGCCCAGGAGCTGTGGCTTTCTACCAACACCCCTTATCACCTCAGATGATCCTACCACAAGTCTCCAGCCTAGGGAAACATCAGTTCCTCACCTCTCCACCTTCCTAAAACCAGGAACTGTCAGAAGTTAGGGACATCTGTATTCTGAAAGACATCGTCCCCACCTGGGCAGCCTCTCTACCCTGTCTTGTCTCACCTGGCCCTGCCTTCCTGACATCACTTTCCACCCTACTGTCAGGGAATCCCCAAGACCCCCTGCCAACCCCATACAGCCTTCCCAGTACAGTTAGAAATCAATTTGTCATCCCACCTCTGCTGCCAGCGGCTTCTCTCTGCTCCTGTCTGGGCTCTTCTCCCAGATCCGTTCTTCTCCTGTTCCTCTTACATGTACCTCAGAAGCCCTCTGTCCTACTAGTCACTCTGGCCTTCTATTTACAGAGAAGTCCCTGTTTAAAAGAGTGGGGCTGGGGCTGGGGTTACGGCTCTGTGGATAGAGAGTGCTTGCCTAACATACATGAAACCCTGGGTTTAGACCCCAGCACTGTAGAAACTAAGCATGGTGGCACACTCCTGTAATCACAGCAGCTGGGACGTGGAGGCAGGCGAATCAGTAGTTCAGAGTCATCCTTAGCTACACAGTGAGCTTGAAGCTAACCTGGGATAGACGAGGTTCTGTCTCAAAAAAAAGCGTATATTTGTTTACTTTCTTCCTATTTTTTGAAGCAAGGACTTTGACATACTCTCTGCAGACTCCCATGGCCAGGTGTATCAGAGATGTTGGGTGAATAAATGAAGGGATGTGGGCAAAGGGAGAACATTTCCTGAATTCCTATTAGCACTTCTCTCTGAAATTAGCCCCCAAACTTAAAACTGAGCCTCCTAGCTCTGTCCCCTAGCACGGAAAGGAGAGCCCCCCTGAAGTTCAGCCCTCTGTAATAAAACAGCTAACATTTATTGGATGTGTTTTATGCACTCGGCATCGGGCCAAGCACCTCGAAGCCTTAGCTCACTTGTTTCCCACGGAGGCCTCTGCTCAGCTGTGGTGTTACTGCTACTGTCTCCATTCCACAGACATGTAAACTGAGGTCCAGAGGGATGATGTAACTTGTTTTCAATGTCATCTGTAAAAAAAAAGAAAAAATGGAGGCAGTTATCTGGTCTTAGGGTCTCTGCCTGAAGCTGTCTGGAGAGGCAAAGAGGCTCCCATTATAGCTCTTCTCAAGCCTTTCTCGTTCATGGCCACCCAGCCAAGAGTTCCACATTCATTCTGTCACCCATGTGAGGGACACCCTCACTTTTTCCCAGGGGTAACTGGACAAAAATACAGATATTTTGCCCCCAACCTCGTTAGGGTCCAAAGGAGGAGACATGTGTTTGTGCTGCCACACAGATGGAGCGAGGGAGCCCATGAGCTCAGAGTAGGCAGTGACTTCTTCTAAGGAGTCCAAGTGGACTGAGAAGCCACAGAGGGGAGGGTGAAGCCACAGCAGCTGGAGGACCCCTGAGGGCAGGAATGGGGGAGCATGGGACCAGCAAGAGCCATTATGTGAAAAGAACGACCATCAGCCTCTTGAACTGCTGTCGCCTTTGACAGCTGACGGGGCCTGCAGTGTGGCGTTTGCTCAGCCCTGCAAGCAGAAGCACCCCTGTCCAGCAGAGACCTCCTCCCCACTCTTCCCTTTCCTTACGGGTAAACCTCATACTCAGTGCTGTGAGTGGCAGACACCGTTTATGTGTTCTGGAGAGAGGGTGTGGAGGAGCTGTCTTTCCTATAGGGGTGACATGGGACACACACACACACAAAAATGTACTGCCCAAGCTGTGGAAGCAGTATGGCAGGTATCGCCATATCTGCCCTCAGTACAGGGCTCAAGTAGGGCCACCCAGGGAGTGGACAGTTACCCTAAGACCAGAGTGGCAGTAAGAGCCAGATCAACCCAGCTCTGGGTGAAGAATTGTCCAGGCAGAACCTGTAGCAGGTGCAAAGGGCCAGTGCAGGGGTGAGTTTGGCAAGCTGACCGGGCAAACAACAGTGTTGAGCTAGGGGCCTGCGCCATTACAACGTTGGGATGGTCAAGTTCAGAAAGGAAGAGAGAAGGCAGCCTATGGAAGGCCTGTGAGGCTGGGGAAGAAGTGGGGAATTTATTCTTCAGGCAATAAGGAGTAAATAGAATGCTCATGTCTCTATAAATGTCAGTCAAAAATGCAACAGCCTCTTGGAACCCCAAAAAAATCATCTGCCAAAAAACAGTAATGGTGCCATGTTGGTCAGAGATCGACTGAGACAAACATGTCTCTGCTAAGAACAGAAGAGAGCAGCGTCTTTAATCATGGGCACAGGATGCACAGTCCTGTGCACTTTAGAACTGGTGATAAGCATCCTCAGGACAAGCCGAGGCCCAACGGCAGAGGATATCTGTGCAAGGAATTTAGACCCTCTATCACTCTCTGAGGAAGCAGGGTGCAGAGAATAGAGCATGACTTTTGGAGCCAGGTAGATAATAGAGAGCACTTGAGGGCATATGTGGAGTATATGCTATCACTTATCCACAGATCTAAACACTGAGGCTAGGAGGAGATGCTACAGCCAGCATCAGGGTGTCCCATCTCCAGGGCTCTGGAAACTCCATGAACTTCCTGTCTGCCGCTGGCTCCTGGAGGCGCAGAAGGCCTTGGGCCCTGTGTGGACGGCCCACTTTCCCACAGCGGCTCAGATGAGCTGTGGCTCCACCAGGGCCTCAGACCCTCCTGTCTATGAAACAGGGAGGCATGTTTTGTCACACAACCCCAAGTGGTGAGCTGTGGTCCCCAGGAGAGGCAGAGAGTGGCACCTGGGATGGATGGAGATAAGTTTTGCCTGGAAGGTTTGAAAGAGGAGTCACCCCCTCCCCAAAGCCAGGAAGTCCCTGAAGTAAAGACAGAAAGTATTCTGACATAGATTTTACCCCCTGATTACTAAAACATGACCTGGCTCATCAGCACCCCTAGGAACATTGTGGGAAGGAAGGTAGAGCCTTTAATGGTAAAAACTTGATTCTAGTGCGGGTCGTGGCCCTGGGCTTCCGTGAGGACCAAATTCACTGAGGGCTGTTCACTCATCTTGCCAGTTCACTCAACTTGACTGAGCCCACTCAGATACAGCAAGCCTGGCTTCAGGCACAAACCATGATGTCAGGAGTTGTCCCCAAAACTTTGTTAAAAACCCTGTGGCAGCTGGTTGTGGAAGGCAGAAGCAGGAGGATATCTGTGAGTTCAAGGTCAGCCTGGTCTACAGAGCGAGTTATGGGGTAGGCTCCAAAATCTACACAGGGAAGCCCTGTCTCAAAAAAACAAAAACAAAGTAAACCAAAACAAAAAGCCTATGACATTGTGAGCCCACTGTTTCAATATGATGTGCTGGAAGCCCCAGCTACTTGGTAGAAGGAGGCAGTTATTTGAGCCTAGGAGTTCAAGGCCGTCTTGAGCAATATAGTGAGACCTGGACAAGGAGAAAGAGAAAGAGAGAAGGGGGGTGGGGAGCAGAGCTGACAAAGGCACAGCTGTCTTTAAGATTTTTCAAGTGATTGGCTAAAACTCTGTGACTGTGAAGAGTTGGAATGTGTCCAATCAAGAATTACAGAATTACCTTCAGTTCCCGTAGTGGCCATTCGCCACTCAGCTCAGTATCTACCCTAACATCTTCTCAATGGCAAGGTAAGGCTGATGGAATCCTTAGAATCCTAGTAGCCTCTGCTAAGCCTGGAGCTGAGAAAGCCATCAGCTAGCACGTGAGTGAGACCCGTAGAAGAGATCTTCCAGCTTGGCTGTGGCCTCTCATTGCCTGTCCCTACCAGTGTATTCAGAAAATGATTTGGTATCGGACTTTCTTCTGCTCTGCAATCAAAGTTGCGCCTGTACCCAGGTGTGGTGGTACAGCCAGGCGGTGGTGGTGCACGCCTTTAATCCCAGCACTCGGGAGACAGAGGTAGGAGGATCTCTGTGAGTTCAAGGCCAGCCTAGTCTACTGATCAAGTTCCTGGACAGCTAGGGATACATACTGAGACCCTGTCTCAAAAACATCAAGAAAAATATAAGTGCACGTGACCTTTCCCAGACCTGCACCTGGCCAAGGATACTCACATGGGGCCAAAGATGCTCACACTTGGCCAAGGATGTTCACGCCTGGCCAAGGATGTTCACGCCTGCCAAGGATGCTTACACTTGGAACAACAGACCCTTCTTTTTGAAAGAGCTGTGTTTTGGAAGTGGAGGGGTTGGAGAGAGAAGATGGGTGCTGACTTTCTCTAGTTCCCAGAAGGTAGAGTGAAGAAGCCAAGAGGAACCAAGTAAATGGCACTCACCCAAATGAGAACAAGGCTGTAGCCACCATCACGGGAGGCTTTTGTGGGGATGGTGGCTTCTGGTGCCCCTCATGGAGGCTGCTGGGTCAGGCCTAGAAGAGGGTCACACAGGGCCATTGCTTGGTGGGGTGATACTTGGCTGTTTCTGGCTAGCCTGGAGTTGGAAATGGGAGACAGGAAAAGAACACACTCCTGCTGAGAGTTAAAGAAGCTGGGTGTAAAGATAAGGCTCTGAGCCAGGTGCTTCAGAGACTTGGAGACAAATTCCCATAGCTGAACTAGCCATTATCCCCTTCGTGATATTCATCTATTCGGTCATCAAAGGTATTGGGCAATTAACATCTGCCTGTTATTCCTGTGAAGGATCTTACTCTCTCTCTCTCTCCCTCTCTCCCCCTCTCTCTCACACACACACTCTCTCTCACCCTCTCTCTCTCTCTCACACACACACATACACACATACTCTCTCACTCTCTCTCTCACTCTCTCTTTCACTCTCTCACTCTCTCTCTCACTCTCACTCTCTCTCTCACACACATACACACACACTCTCACTCTCTCTCTCACTCTCACTCTCTCACTCTCTCTCTCACACATACACACACACTCTCTCTCACTCTCTCTCTCACTCTTTCTCTCTCACACACTCTCTCTCACTCTCTCTCTCACTCTCACTCTCTCTCACTCTCTCTCACACACACATACACACACACGCTCTCTCACTCTCTCTCTCACTCTCACTCTCTCACTCTCACACACACATACACACACTCTATCTCACTCTCTCTCTCTCAATCTCTCACTCTCACTCTCTCACTCTCTCACACACATACACACACACTCTCTCTC
>LOJH01017767.1:0-13020 GCA_001685095.1 Ellobius talpinus
TGACATGGCTTAGTCATCCCTCATTGACTAGGCAAGATCAGGACCTCTGACAGTGCCTGTTGCTATGCCCTCAAGTGGCATTCTGTGGTCACCCTTCATTGCTTAGGTACTATCAAGACCTCTGAAAGCACCAGACAGACTCCAGGTTGGCTCCTCTCTCTGTCTGGTAAGCCTTAACTTCCTACACATATTAAGTTCATATTAATATTCACATATTAATCTACTTTCTTAATACCTTTTCCTTGATTGGTTTTCCCCAGGGATTCAGAGTTTGCAGACACAGAACATCTACTGTGGGATTTGATGTTTTAAAAAGAAGTTCTTGGCCAGGTGGTGGTGACGCATGCTTTTAATCCCAGCACTTGGGAGGCAGAGGCAGGAGGATTTCTGTGAGTTTGAGACTAGCCTGGTCTACAAGAGTGAGTTTCAGGACAGGCTCCAAAGCTACAGAGAAACCCTGTCTTGAAAAAAACCCAAAGAAAAAAAAAACCAAGGGGGGGTGGGGAAGAAGTTCTTGTCTGTCTGTGTCTGGCACTAATCATTTGGGAATCTGTCTAGCTGCCTCTTTGAATTGCTCACACTCAAAGTCCTCTTGGAAATATGTTAGTATTTGGATTCATAAACTGAGAAGATTATGATATTCAGTCATGAAAATGGTTTATTTCTCTACTTAGGAGATTTTTATGCAGAGTTCCGTCACTAATGCTTTGTATATTATTTTCATGTTATGTTTAGTCATGGTTTTAAATATTTCTTTTTAGCAGTAGTTATTTTTGTTACATAATCAAATTGTTGTAGAAAGATTGGTTTTTATAGGTAGATTTGGAGTCAGAAACTTTAGCTTTCCTAACTTGTTAAAGTGGTTTGTAAATTTCCTTGTGTTTTCCGTGTGGAGAATCACATATGTAGTGGAAATTCCTTTGGTTCAGAGCTCATCCTTTATCATTTTAAGTATGCACAGGGATAATGGGGTCTTGTTTGTCCTGATGTGAAAAAGACCCCTAACACAGAGATTTTCATGTTAGAAAGCTTTGTTGCTGGCAAAAGTTCTTTCGTTAAGTAATACAACAATGTGGGGTTTAATAACTGTCTTTCTAGCTGCAGTGATAAATCACAAGGATTTTTGCTCTTATTCTACTAATGTATGGCATTTATAATTTTTTTCTAGTGTTGAGCCACTCTTGCATTCTCAAATAAAATGGTTTATTGGTGAATTTCTGTTGTCGTTAGTGTTTAGGAACGGCCTGTAGATTTTTTCTACAGCACTATACCTTTACAGGCCATAGGATAAGTTGGTAGCTGTGATGGTTGATTTCCGTTGTCAGCTTGGGATGATCTGAAGTACCTAGGAGTGGAGTCTCGGTGAAGGTTTAATGCAGTTGGGTTGGCATGTGAGGTACTTGTATTGATGACTTAACTGATCGGTGAAGGTCTGTCCTGGTTTGAGGAGGATTCCCAGCTGTATGGGAAGAGAGCAGGCTAGCCGAACACTAGCCGCACTCACTGCCCTGGTCTTCTGCTGGAGATGTAATGTTGCCCCTTTGAAGCCCCAGCTTCTGTGACTCCCCTGCCAAGAGCAATGGATTTCTCTTGTTCAGGGTATTTTATCATATCAAAGGCAGAATGTGGAATGGACACTTAAAAGAAATCCCACACTAGCTCAGGATTGAGAAATAGATGGTTATTTATTTAGGGATAAACTCACAAATTAGAATTCTCTGCTTGAACAGAGAACAGAGATCGAATCCAGCAATCCTAAAGAGCAGCCAGGGAAGAAGAAGGGGCAGACGCAGGCTCTGCATCAGCATATATATAGTATAAGAGGCCACGCCCCAGTAGGTGGGTAACCACAAGCTGTAAGACTTCCTACAGCAGGCATGACACTGAGAACAAGGAGAGAGAGAGAAACAGAAACACAGAGACTGGGACTGTCTTAATTTTTGAAACCTCAAAGCCCAAGGCACACCTCCTCCAGCAAGGTCACAGCTCCTAAGGATCCAAACCATTCATCCACTAGGGACTAAGCATGCAGATAGACGCGCCTATGGGAGGCGTTCTCATTCAGGCCATCACAGTATCAGTTTGCTGTGAATTGCATTTCTTTGCTGATTAAGTACATAAAACACCCATTTCATACACTTATTCGTAATCTCTAATGTTTGTGTGCCTTTTTTTGTTGTTGTTGTTACCATGACCTGTACCTGAAAGAAACAATTTTAAAAGACAATTAATTAATCTTGATTCCCAGGTCCATTGCTTTGACTAGATCCATTGCTTTGGGTCTGAGGCCAAGCAGAGTATCCTGGTGGTGGAAGGCTAGGAAGGTGGGATGGGACAGGGGACTTAGGTAAGGTCCCCAAGAATACATCTCCAGGGACCTGATTCCTTTCCTGTCACCTTTAAAGTCTCAACCTCCTCCCAATAAGTCCATAACATCATCAAATGCTGTTTTCCTTTCTTTTTGGTTGTTATTATTATTTGGTTTTATGCTGTGCTATTATTTAACCCAGAGCCTTAGGAAAGCATTCTACCATAAGCTGTATTTCTAGCCTCATCAGGTTCTGAGCTCATCTGTGAATTTATCCTTTGGCTAGATTGGAGCCCTCTACATCAAGTTATCTCCCAGTGACCCAGGTCCTCAACAGGTGAGCTTTTTGTCAGGTACACTTCATATCCTAATCATGACTCTGGATGTTGAAATTTTGTCCATTTGGGTTATCTGCCTCTTTCTTGTTAGTTACCAGAAGCTGCATATTATTAAAACCAATCCTACATTAATTTAATGTCATGTAAATAGCTTCTAATATAGGCAGGCTACTTTATTAACCAATGTTTAAATACTCAAAACATTTTTCTCCTTTAAAAAAATATTTACCTTTTCAGGGCCTGGGTCTTCTGTGGCCCAGGCTGAATTTGGACTTTCCATGTAGTCTAGGTTGGTCTTGAACTTGTGATTCTCTTGCCTCTACCTCCCCAGTGCTGGGGTTACAAGTGTGTGCAACTATGTCTGTTCGTCCTGTACTGGGGACTGAGCCCAAGGCTTTGTGCATTGTTCATGAGCTACTGAGTCACCACCCTCTCAAGCCCATGTGCTTATTTTTAATCTAACTGGCCAAGTACTTTATATCCTTTTTGTGCTTGTTTCCACACTTACAATATTTCCAAGAGGTCCTTGCTTATTATATGTGGAGATCTCATTTCATAGTATTAATTAATATTATTATTTTGGTTTTTTGAGACAAGGTTTCTCTGTACCTTTGGTGCCTATCCTGGAACTAGCTCTTGTAGACCAGGCTGTCCTCGAACTCACAGAGATCTGCCTGCCTCTGCCTCCCAAGTGCTGGGATTAAAGGCATGCACCACCACAACCCCACTTAATTAATTAACATTGCTAATAGCATTAATAATCAAGAAATAATTTATTCAGTCTTCTATTGATGGGCATTTCAGATATTTTTAATATTTTTATGTAATAAACAAAGCTGTAATTCATAAAATAGAACCAATGATCTCATAAATTCCTGGGCTGCCACACTTTTAATTTATGTGCTTATTTTTGAGGCTTCCTCTGTTGCTCAGGATAGCTTCAAATCGTTCTGTTGCTAAGTCTTTAAACATGAGTGTATTTCACATATAATAAAATTCATCTTTGTAAAGTATGCCTTTGAGCCTGACAATATATGTGATTCAATGGTTAGAGTGCTTTCCTAATGTGCCCAAAATTATGGGTATAAAACCGGCGTACTTTGGGGATGGAGGTAGGAAGATCAGAAGTTCAAGGTCACCCTTGGCTGCATAGTGAGTTTGAAGTCTCAAGTACAAACATACATGTGCGTGTGTGTATACATGCATACTTGTGTATAATTGTGAAACTGCCAAACTTTTCCCCTTAGCACCAGTACCATTTTACATTCCTACTAGCAATATATGAGAGTTTCAGGTTCTCTAAATCTTTTGTCTACTTTTATTTTTTCACCTTGCGATTCACTCCCTGTCCCCCTCCCCAGCTTCTTGCACATGCTAAACAATTGCCTGTCCACACTGAATTACATTCTTGGCTCCTAAAATTAAAAAAGATATATAGATGTAGCTTCTATTTTGGTGTAGTGGTGTACCTGTAGTCTCAGCACTCAGGAAACTTAGGCAGGAGGATTGCCATGAATTAAGCCAGTTCGGACTAGATTTGAAAAAAAGCAAAAATCAAAATAAAAGCAACTAAAAAAGAACAAGGAGACTGGGTGTAGTAGTGGCTCTTGCCGAAGTCCTAGCAGTGGGACGGTGAGGTAGGAGGTTGTGCAATTTAGACTACTGTTAGTGAACTTCCAGCCAGCCTGGATTGCCAAAGAAATACTCTCAGACAAAATGGAAAGGAGTAAAGTCTCAATGGCCATCCTACCAAGTGTGAATTTTTGTTTGCATTTTAATATTGACTAATTTGACAGATTTTCAGAATCTTAGTTTGTATATCTTTTTTTAAAGAAATATTTATACAGATTATCTGTAGTTGGTTCTTTTTTTCTTTTATTAATTTCAAAGCATTCTTTATAGAAATATTTATAAGATGATAGACAGATATTTCTGAAGTATACTTAAGTCAGTGAGAAAAAATCCTAACTTGTAATAGAAAAATGATCACACATATATATTTTAAAATTACATAATATAACTGGAAAATACAAAAAAATACACAATTTTTTGAAGTAAATGCAAATTAGAATGATGTTATTTTATGTCTCATGTTTATGGATGAGTGTAGGATGACATTCTCAGACAATTCTGATGGTAGAAATATAAGTGAGGACATTTGATGGAACCTATAAAGTTTGACACATAATCTGAAGCAACACTTTTGCTTTTTGAATGTTTATTTTTTAATAAGCAAAGCCAAGGCCATGTGCATGCCAGGCAAGTGCTCGAACCCCACATAATACTATTTTCATGCATTAAGAACAGCAGTGTTCACCCTCGCCTCTTGGGGGAAATCCAGACTCAACAATGGAGGATGGCTGCTGCTTTATAGTAGAATGTTTTGCCTTTATTATAATTCGCATTGTAAGTCAGGCAAATTGTTCTCCATTCTTAATTGAAAAATAGTACGATAAAAGATTTTGTTAAAAGTCTGATAACAAATGAGCTGGGATGATGTATCCCAGAACCCCAGAGGCTCAGGCAGGAAGATCATGATTTTAAAGCCAGCCTGCAGAAAAGAAAGTTTGCTAAAAATTTCTATAAACATACGAGATTCATCAAACATATATACAGAAATGAATGAATGCAAACATCCATCTTACTCATAGACATAGCCTTCTGAGGATGCAATAAAGCTGATACATTCTTCTTTATATAGTTCTGAGTCTTCCTCCCTCCCTCCCTTCCTTCCTCCTTCCTCCTTCCCTCTCTATCTTTCTTCCTTTCTTTTTCTTAGATAATCAGGAATGGATGTATAATGAGAATGGATATATATCACTTGGAAATTACTAAAAAAGCATTAAGACTTATGAGTAATATATTTTCATACAGATTTAAAAGATTATTATGGTATGGTGAGAATTTTTCCCATATGGTTCTGGAATTTTCTTTATTTGCTAATGTGTTGATAGTTGTGGACTAGATTGCTAAGTTATAGGAATCAGCTTTGGAACAAACTATTTTAAATCCTAAGAATTACAACAAAGAAAATATTGAAGCAGAGAGGGCCAGTAAATCCTGATGTGTTTTGCTAACTGGTCACTGGTTCAGTTATTATCTGTCATGGCGACCTTGTTTTCTTCTTTGTTCCTTATAGCTCCATCTTACCCCTTTTTCAAGCCCCTCTAGATATTTATCTATTGGTGGGGTGAGTGCTGGATTATTTAAACAGTTCTCTTTCATTCTGTCCCACTTTGAAAACATCACTTTTCTGGTAAGTTGTACATTTTATGTATTGTTTTTAATCTGGAATTTCCCCAAATATCTCTTTCCTTTTAGTCATGCCCTCTTTAATTATGATGGAATTTCTGTGTTTTGTCCAGAGTGGATTTTTCACTTTCCTCCATTATTGCCTCCTCTCTGCTCTCACACTGCTTTTGAGGGCATTTCGGAGACTTGTCCACAGTCCTTGCCACCTGGGGTTCTCTTTGGAGACTTTTTAATAAAAGGGAGAGGATGGCATATTAACAAACAGTGAGATTAAGTGTCACTTCATGGACTTAAATGCATGTTTTATAATTTGATAGTTTGTCCTTTATTTCT
Source organism: Ellobius talpinus (assembly GCA_001685095.1). Lineage (NCBI taxonomy): Eukaryota > Metazoa > Chordata > Mammalia > Rodentia > Cricetidae > Ellobius > Ellobius talpinus. Next base: position 6,232 of record LOJH01017767.1, read on the forward strand.
CAATATCTTCATCTGTACAGGAGAAACAATATCTCTTTCCTCTCTTTGTATTTTTCTTTTTTCTTTATAAATTTATTTATTTACTTTTCATTTTGGAATTTGACTCAGAATCTAAATGTGACTCAGGATGGTCTTGAATTCTTGATCCTCTTGTTTCCACCTCCCAAGTGCTAGAATTACACTCATGTGTGACACCATTCTGTTTCTAAGATATTATGCTTTTCATCAAATCATGGTAATGCATAGTCCCTGCAGCCCCTAATCTCTTTTGTTCATTTGTGTATTTCTTGCATCTAGTATGGATTCTTCAGTGTATTGACTCCTAGCAATTCTGTGCCTTTCCTGGTGCACTCTTCCTAAATATAGCCGTATAGCCATATAGCTGATTTTGGTGTTTTATATAGTTCCCCGCTCAACTATTACGTTAACAGTAAGGTTTTGTTATGCAGCCTTTTCTAGAAAATAACATTCTTCAATTCTTTACATCTTATTTTATTTTTTCATATCACTCATACTATTTACAGTATAGTGTGTGTATATATATATACTGTCTATACACAAACATACACATATAATTTTCTTGTTTACTTCTGTCTTTTCCTCTCAAATATAAGATCTGCAAGCTCAAAGATTTTGTTTGTTCAGTCCTTTACCTCCAGTTTCTTACCAGATGTGTGTGGTGTCTTTGAATGAATAAATGAATAAAAACTGTTACACTTGCGAATGGATAAATAAAGGAATGTCATATCCCATATAAAGTTGTTATAGAAATGCAGTGAAAACCTCAGTGTTGCCTGTTGCTTTTGTTACCTTTCTTGTCGACATGACCATCACAAACAGCTTATAGGAGGAACTTTTTGGTTTGACTTGTGGTTTCAGAAGGTTCAGCCCATCATGGTAGGGAAGGCATGGCCGAGTAAGCCACATCACGAATGTGAGGAATCAGAAAGAGTCATGCTGGATCTGGCACAACTTTCTGCTTTTCCCCACTTCATTGAGTCTGGGCCCTTAGACCATGGTTGGTTCTACCCATTTTCAGCCTGGGACTTCTCAGCCCACTTCCTTCTCTCTGGAAATGCCCTCAACAGGTACTCCCAGAGATGTGCCTCAGCAATCTCCCAGGTGAGTCTAAGTTAGTCCAGTTGACAGTGGAGATTAGCCATCACAACCTTCCATAGCGATTTATGTAAATAGACAAAAATATTGACTACATGATAATGTTATTCAGATTTTGTTTTTTAAAAAATTGTTTTATGTGTATGTGTTTTGCCTGTATGTATGTCAGTGTACCACAAACATATATGGTGCCAGTGGAAGCCTGAGAGGGCACTAGATACCCAGGACCCGTAGTTACAGATAGTTGAGTCACCATGTGGGAATTGAACCCTGTTCCTCTGAAAGAACAAACAGTGCTCTTAACTGCTGAGCCATCTCTCTAGCTCCTACTCTGAATTTTCAGTTTTTACAACAAATTTGCAAGATTTTAATTCATGTTAGTATTTTACAGGTGGGAAATTTGAGGCACAAAATTTGGTTAAAATGTAGTGAATTTTGATGTAGAGAGAGTATTTCTGGGTTTCAAATGTTAGTTTGCAATGTTCCTGAACTCTAGCTCTTCTTATTCTGTTTCTCTCAGAGAAATAAAAGGAATGAAGGGTTGTGGAAATGAACTGGCTTGGAAAAATGAGGAGGCCTTTGACACTGAGGTGGGGGACAGAAATCCAAGCAGAGGGAATGCCATGAGTGTGAAGATGAATCAGGGCGGTGTGTGGGCACCTTTGGGAAGGAGCCTTGTCTGTGGCATACTTACTGTGGGCCCAAGTTGTCTAAAATGGTAGCCACAGTATCTTAGACTGTGGCTGTTTAGATTTGGATTAGTGTAGGAAAGTCATGCTGCAGATGCATTAGCTGTGTCTGGAATGCGCAATAGCTTCAAGGGCTAGAGGCTACTGTGATGGATGGTACACATGTGGAGTGTATCATCATCACAGGAGTGTTGACTGGAGAGCATTGATATAGATAGCACAGACAAGCTAGGAAGACTCTAGCAAATCAATACATAAAATTATAGAACAGCAGAAAAGGAGCTTAAAATTTCCCGAATTACAAACATTCAAAAATGGGGTTGGGTATTGCTGTTCTAAGATGACTCAGCTTAAAAAGCTCTCTAAGCTCTGTTTGCTTTATGGATGTAAGCTTCAGGGAACTTAAATTGGAATTGGGATACAAAAATCAGAAGTCTCAGTAGGCTTATGGAGTCTGCAAATATAGACGAAACAATTATCTGTTGTTCTTTCTCCCTTCCCCTATCTAGGCTTTGAGCATTTATATTGATTACCAATTATGTAATAAAGTGATATTATTACCTAATATGAATCTATAGTCATCTTCACAAAATATACAGATATTTATATACTCGCCCCACTAACTATTAAAACTTCACACAAATCCGCACATCACCCACCTCCCCAGAGACTGGCTTTGTTCCCTCAGATGATGTCACTAAGAATACCGATGGACTTGTTCAGCATTACATAATGGTGAGGTCAGAGAGCCCGTATGGAGTCTTAGAGTTTCTGGTGCCAGAAGCTAAATATTACATGATCTTGACAAAAAGGCTGTGTCTGCTCTTTAGCTAGGGTAAAGTAATTTGATATTCTTTATGACCAAGTTTAGAGGAGCTCAGGTAAAAGGTAGGAGGGGCCTTTGAGAAGTGATTGGTTTTGGAGCAGATGATTGATTCTCAAAGTCATTGGTGGTCTCCAGAGTCTTCTGGGCAGTAAGAGTAGCACAATAAATGGTGTCTGGGAAGACTTTGGAAACTGACTTGATTTGCTTGGGTCCCATAGTTTGTTTGATGAAGTATCACAGGCGCAAGTGCCAGTGCTTTGACTTTGTTAGTACAAAGAGATTAGGGGGTAGGTCAAGGGACATTTTGAAGAGACAGTACCATGATTTGGCATGAATTTCACTACTTTCACCATCACTCATCTTCAAATGTTCTGCCTTCTACTCAGGATTGATTGCATCATCTTCTGGACCTGTAACACGTTGACACCTGTGTGATAATTCCCACGGTTGTCAGACTTCACTGTTTTTGTGGACACTGTCTGTCTGATGTGTTGTTATGAGTAGTTTGAGAACTGATTGGTTTTAATTCTCTTTTAGTGCTTTGGGCAAATTAAGATCTTAAGTCTTGCAGGGCGGTGGTGGTACATGCCTTTAATCCCAGCACACAGGAGGCAGAGACAGGCAGAGCTCTGTGAGTTTGAGGCCAGCCTGGTCTACATAGTGAATTCCAGGACAGGCTCCAAAGCTACAGAGGAACCCTGTCTTGAAAAACCAAAAAGAAAAAAACAAACACAAGGTCTTAAGTCTTTGTTTTACCAAGCTATTTTTAGCTATTCTTTCTTCTTCTGTTATTTAGTAAATTATTAATGTTTTTGGTGTTTGTATATGTGTGATATATTGTTTTATCATTGGCACAGTGGATGCACCTGGATCTACTGCTGTTTCAGCTACTGACTCCAGCTCTGCAATCACTGCCTCTGCTGCTCCCAACGGAACCACCTCTGCCTGCAGCCAAATATAGCTTTTAACTAAGTTTATATCACTCTATTTTACCAACAAAGACTTGGGAGTCAGATACTGGGGTGAAAACCTGCTAACTCAGAGAGACCAAGAAGCAACCAGTTGACCTTTCTCCTTAACCAGCCACCCAACAAGAGAGAGTCAAAAAAGAAGACTGCGAAACTCCAAGTACCTCCCTACTCCTTCCTCTGCATTTCTCTGTCCCTGTTCCATACTTCCTTCCTCTAACTCTCAACGGCTTCCTCCAGCTAACTATTTGCTGGCTTCGCCTCCTGACCCAAGGTTTTATTTCATTAATGCAAACTCGGGGATCACAGTGTGATCAAATATCCCTCAACAGTGGTACATGACTGTGCATGTATCTCTGTGCTTGATCGTGTGTGCAGATGTGTATGCACATGTTTTCTTATGTGTATGGAGGCCTGAGGTGTTCTAAATTGCTGCCCACACTAATGATTCTTTGACTGCTGATTGTCTGTAGACTAGCTCAATCTATTTGGCTATTTCTGCCTTTCTTCCCTACTAACTCAGGTGTCTGCCTTCTTTTGCAACAACTGAGTAGTGACTGTTATAATTTGGCTTTATTTTTCTTCTTGTTTCTCTAATCCTGCCTAAAATAGCTTGCTTATTTTCTTTCAAATGTTGCTATTGAAATGTCACTGGTTTCCAGTGGCTGGCCATAGTCAGCTGAATCAAGGTATTTCGTTCTCACTGGAGCCTGTCCTTCTGCAGTGCTAGGAGAGGAATTGCCTATAGCTGTGACCTTTCTATGAGTTTAAAAAGAACTAAGAAAAAGTGACCTAAAAATATTAGTCACCTGCTCTACCACATGACTCAGTCTATGAGTCCTATAGGAATTGAGAGACAAAGATTATTGAGACTTTGGGTCATCTGAGGTTGTTATTATTTAAGTCCTAAATTGTTTATTCATGTCATTTAGACCAAGTCACTCCCTGTTTTTGTAACACAACTTAAAGTTTAGACTTATGGGCTCGGCTTTGTCAGTGTGGGAGTATTTCTTATGCTGGGAGATTCAGACCTGATGTATCCTTGCTTTCATATTATTAGGTTCTTTTCCGGCACTGTGAAAGTGTGCCCTTGGAGCATTTTCTTCTGGATAGCTTCTGCTGTAAGACCTTGGTCTAAAGTCATGTTGGATTAATTTAATCAGAAGTAGAGTTCGGCAGATTTATGGCATTTAAGTATTGTAAAATTTAGGTTTCATGCAAGGGATGGCCCAGCTTAAGCACAACTTATATATTAGTTTGTCAGCTATAAATAGAATAGTTCAGAAAGTGTTCATTCTGGGAGTGTCTCGAGTTTTCTGTATGTTTAGTTGCTCAATTTTGCCTGTATTTTCATTTTGAATGGTCTCTTGTGTGAAAAATTATAGATGTACAAAATAGGAAAAAATCAGAAGCCCTGAGGTAATACGTTTAATTTTCTATGTCTTTCTAATAATAGAAAAAGTATACTGGGAGGTTGTGAACTTTAATTAATGGATTGTTTATTCTCTGCTGATTACTTTAATTAATTATCTGATTCACTTTGGGGCAGCTTATTTTTATTACCATGACATGTCTGCCTTACTTATCAATAATCAATTCCTATCTATTCAAAGTCTGTAAAGAGGACTATGTTTAAACATCAGATGAAGATTTTTTTTACTTAAACTTTATTTTTTTACATTCTTGAGAGAGGTGAATAAAAATTTGTTTTTATACACATGAGTTCATTTCCTCCCTCCCATACTCATTCCAGTTTCTAAGGGCCTTCTGATTTATAGACTCTCAAAAATTTTTTCCCTTCCAATTTAAATTTAAGTAATTAGCCTCTTCCTAATCTGGAACTTCAGTATGAAAACAGTTGTGTTTGGTTTGGCATTAGATCTGGCATCTCACTGAGTGAGGTCATGAGCCTCAGGCTTCAACGATCACAGGAGCAGGCCCTGAGCAGCATCCTTGGCACATGGAGGAAGCAGAAAATAACTTTGCTACTAGGATTGAGTCTTCTTGGCATCTCTTTAACTGTAGCTATGTTCTGGCTTTCCAATTCCACTTTAAATAACTGGACTCCGAACCTGGGTTTGATGTGATTAAAAAGGTTTATTAATAGGTTTAAGAACAGACACAATTTGTTAAGAGCTGTAAACTCTGTAAATTTTGTTGATTAAGTTGTATGTAGGCAAATTTCTAGTGGGAAACAGTTCCCTGAAAATCCCAGTTCACTTACACATGAAAGTAGTCTGGCCCTTTCTTCCCATTTTCCGTTAATTTCCTGCCAAGAATAATAAACATTTTCTTGCAAAGCATGGACACTAAAGGTTAGAAGCATTCAGTGTTTTATCAGTTACAATAGACTGTCACAAAGCTTAGTAAACAAACAGTTGTCTGTGTACATACTTGGAGGAGCAGTTGGAGCCAATAGAGATAATTTCCTGCAGACAGTATTCTAGTGAGTGTCACTTTGTGTATTGTAGTGGGCATGATGAATGGATTGGCCTACATTTTCTTTATCAAAATAATGCAAGGAAGCTTGTGCTTTTTGTGTATAATAATAGGCTTAACAGAAAGAGACAAAGAGAGAAAAGAGGAGAGATATTAATTTGGTATATAGCTTCTGATATATAAATTTTTCTATGAATGAGTCTTCTAATTTAATCTTACATTATTCAATATCTCCTTATCATGGCTTCTTAGATAAATTATGAACTGGGGGGGCAGAATGTTTTTGTGGCATCTACAAGGTAAAAGTAGTTGTATATTTAAAAAATGCTCACAACAAATAAAATCCAAGAGGAGTAAGCCAAAAAGACTACATGAAGGATGAGCCAGGCATGTTGGTGGTGCAAGCCTTTAATTCCTGTACTTGGGAGGCAGAGACAGGCAGGCTCAAGGCCAGGCTGGTCTACAGAGCTAGTTCCAGGACATCTAGGGCTATACAGGGAAATTCTGTTTTGGGGAAAAACAAAACAAAACAACCTCCCCCAAATCAAAACAAAAACAAGAAAATGAAACAAAAAAGAAAAAAATTAAAAACAAAATAAAAACAAAAGACTATAGAAAAAAATCTTTAAAGACTAAATTATTTTTTGTTTACCCTTTAAAAAATTTCCTCCGTGGGCTGGAGAGATGGCTTAGTGGTTGGCCTGCTCTTCCAAAGGTCCTGAGTTCAATTCCTGGCAACCACATGGTGGCT
>LOJH01017768.1:5071-22114 GCA_001685095.1 Ellobius talpinus
AGATGTAAGAGCTAGCTAGGAATACGCTAGAGTCATTGGCCAAGCAGTGTTGCAGTTAATATAGTTTCAGTGTGATTATTTTGGGTCTGGGAGGCCAGGAAACAAACGAGCAGCCTCTGCCTACAAAGTATAATGGTGTGTAGCCCTGATTACAGTTGCTTCTTCTGGCATCTGGGACAGATGGTGGCCAGGCCTGGGTGACTTTCGAGAGGAAGTTTTAAGCATCTGCTGGGTGAAAGAGAGGAGTGAGACAGCATGAGTTAGGAGGAAGAGAACCTGAAACAAAACAAAATACAAAAGGACAATGCAGGGCATATGAGAATCCTCACATATGGTGACCAGAAGTGGGGTGACTGCAGCATGGGTAAAATGGAGCCTAGGATTGACATCATTTAGGCACTGGGATGTGTAGATAGTAAGAGGAGAGTAGTAAGAAGACAAGAAAATTTCAGGCATCAAGCTGTGAGAGAGGAGCCTGAATGTCCAGTACACCTTGTAATCTCTAGAACAAGCCAAACAAAATTCCAACAGCTGACATTAATGAAATATTTTAGATACGTCAACACCATGACAACAGAGCCATTGCATGAGCCATCCACTTTCTACTATGACTTGGTTCTTGGGTGTTATTTATAATTTCACTGACCACATTTTGTGGAGGAGGAAACAGCCCCTTTCAAATTAAGTGCTTTAACTTGCTCACATTTACATGGTTGGTAGAAGATAATTTGGACTAGATACAGGCTGAAGGTCAGGGTCAGTCCTTGATAGCCCAACAGCTAGAGTCTAGTCAATAGTACAGCAGGTGCCATCTCACCATGAGCAGTGGTATTTTTCTGGGAATAGTTTTTCCTTAGTGCCCATGAAAGCATTTAGGAAGACATCAAGCATTGCCAGAGGAAAATATTAGAAATGGCTTTCAGCCATGGAAATTGGATTCGAGACTGTGACCCTTTCTTGGCCCGTGCCTCACATGTCTGAGTTTCAGGACACAGCTGGAAGAACCCAGATGCTATGGAGTAAGGTCCTAGTGCAGGTGTCTGCTACCTTTTATGTTATGGTCAGAGAGTAAAACCCCTAGGTTTTGCAGGCCATGTTATCTCTGTCATGACTACTTTGCCTCTGTGGTGTCAGAGCATCCATAAGAAACATGGATCTGAATGAGTGGGGTTGTGTTCCAAGTGGGATTTATTAACCAATCAGCCTGGTTTTTATTGTCAGGCAACAGCTGCTCTCTCCCTATCCTAGCGTACCAACTCCTCCATTCTAGGAGAGGATCCATCTGTAGAAGGAGAAAATATGTTTCCAACTAAATGGATATCCTGCAGCCCGCCAGATGTGGGCTATGCTAGTAGAGAGCCACATAGTTTTGCATTCTTGGTGTCTAGGATGAATATCGTGAGTTATGAAACAAGTAGAGAAGTATCAGACTGTTTAAGACAGTCTGTCCACGTGAGCCTCTTATTAGACTGATTTTATAGAGTAAAAGGAAATGCCAACCAATGTCATTTTTTTCAGGCATTCCTTTTTAGTGCCTGAATGACTATGATTTGACAGATGGGATAAATGCAGGTAAATTAGGAAGTGCCCTGTCCTCAAAGAACCCTTAACTCATGGAGAGGTAAGAGAAAAAGAGACAGTCACATTGGTGCAGTGTGTTGGAATGGAGACACTATACCGGGTCACTGTATGGGTCTCAAGGGGAGAACCTTACACAGACTAGAGCCAAGGGCTTGGAAGCAGCTTCTGGTGGAATCTTCAGCTTCTCTTGATACTTGCAAGCTTGGAGCATGCAAAGGGAACTGAAGAACATGAGAGGATCAATTTGTGAAGTCTAGAGAGAGGAAGACCATGGAGTTAAGGAATGCTAATGACGAACCAGAGACTTGGGTCTGAGAAGAGAATGCAGGACACGGTGGGAGGAGGGTCTGGGACAATATTATCATATACACATATACCCTGAGGGAGCAGGGCTAGACCCTTACCAACAGCACATACCAAACCTGTTAAACCACAGAAAATTACAACTGGGTTTCTGTTAAAAGCCTAGAAGAACTATTGTTTTTCTGTGTTTTCACAGTAAAGAATGGTTGTTAGGTATGGGAAGTGAAGCAGTGCAATCACCAGCAAATCACTACCATCCTGAACTAAGCTGGAGACAGAATCAGGGGTGGGTGGTGCTGTAAGAACACTTTTAGAGGTTCTGCTGATATAGTTGATAGGGGATGGGACATCAGCCATGAGGGGAGTTAAGGACCCCAAGTGCCAGGCTCAAGACTGGCTAGCAATGGCATCTCAGTGCAAGACTCAACATAGGAGGGTCATGCTTGGAAGACAGGCAAGGGATCCTGGGGCCTGTTGATTCTGACGGTACTTGCCTTCTGAGTGGGTGGATACATGGGGCTAAGCAGAAGGAAATTTGCACTGAGGGGATATGGAACTGGGGGGAAATGTGATCAAAACCCATGGCAAGGATGAGATCACACAATGTGTTCAGAGGGCAAGAAAGCAGAGGACCCAGAAGGGCCCTAGGGACACAAGAACAGAACAGGAACGACAGGGGTCAAAGGCAGGGAGACTGTGAGACAGGAAAGAAAGACCCAGACATATTGTCAAGGGTAGCCCATGGATTATTTTCACAATGTTTCCAATAACCCCAAGCTAGATCTGATTATTCTAATTTCACAGGAAAGAGAATTGGGATAATTGGGGTCAAGTTACCATCATTTTCCTCCCATAGCAATATCACAGTTCTCAATAAAATTAATATCTAACACATAGTTAGTATGTATTGTGCTCTAGGCACTTTTGTGAACATTTAAAATATAATCATTCCATCAATACTAAAAGTAATCTAATATTATCCAGTGCCAATAATCCACTGCCACTATTCTCATATTTCAAATGAGGAAACCAAGATAGAAAATAACCTGGTGAAGGTCACATAGACAGAAAATGGCAGAGATGGGATTTGAACATTCAAAGCTTGTCTTCCACATAGACTGAACCACTACACTACAAAGACAGAATTTATCTGAAACCTTCCCCCCCAGCAAAGGCTTATCCAAAGGCTATTGTGTACCAGGTATTGTGTTAGATGTTGTATCCCAAAAGTGAGCTAACATGCCACAGTTCCTACATCAATGGATCTAAGTTCAGTACCTTCCAGAATGAATCCCCACCCTGACTCAGAAAGATGAGCAATAAATAGAGGATGGGATTAAATGACAAATGACAGAGGAGAGGAGAGCTGGACACTAGTCCAGAGAAATGCAGGTCTTTCCTGAGGGCCCCTGTGCAGAGTTCTTTTCTAGACCAGAGATGAGCCATAATGGGTGAACTAGTTCAAGGGCCTAATCACTGAATATTTCAGACTTGCCTTGACCCGAATTTATCTCTCCCTGTGTGTTTCCCAGGGAAAGGTATTTTTGTGATGCTTAATTCGTTGCTCATAAGACAGTCTGCGCTTTTAAAAGTAGCTTAAAACCCCTTTAGGGCACTTGAAACTTAATAGGTATCCTGGTTAGACTTTTGTCACTTGACACCAACTAAGCTCATTTGGGAACTTAACTAAGGTATTGCACCCATCTGATTGTAGGCAAGTCTGTGGAACATTATTTATTTATTTTTTAATGACTAATACAGGAGAGCCAAGACCATTGTGGGAACTGCCACCCCTGGGCAGGTGGCCCTGAGTAGTATAAGAAATCAGATTGACTGATCCATGAAGATCAAGTCAGTGAGTAGTATTCCTTCCCGGTCTCTGCTTCAGGTCCTGCCCCTAAGTTTCAGCCTTGCGTTCCTACCCTACTTCCATTCACAATGGACTGAAAGCTATGAGATAAAATAAACCCTTTCCTCCTGAGTTGCTTTTGGTTTGTAACAGCCATAGAAGTGACCTTGGGAAGAGAGTTGTAAAGGATAGAGCTGTGGAATTCCTCCAATGATGATGGGAGGATATTGATAACTCTAGATCAGGAAGCTAAAAACCATTTCTTTTAGGAAAAGGAGCAGGAAATATGAGTATCTCCTACAAAAATACAAGACACCTACAGATTCTTAATAATTGCCCTCTCTACCTCTTTATGATAAGCATTCTCCCAAGGTCTCAACATGGGGCATGATTTCTGTGATGGCTCAAAATGTCTGAATTAAGAGCAGGGAAAAGCTACAAATAATTCTTTGAAGAGAAACAGGTAGCTTAATTTTTAATGGGAAAAGTATTGTCCCCTTTGCAAAGGACATTTCATTACCTACCAGAACTGTCAGGCTGACCTCCCATTGCCAATGAAGTCTCCTAAGAACCCAGCAGCATTTGGCCCCTATAGACCTTAGGGAAACCATAACTCATATGGTGGTTCAGCAAGTTCTCCCTCTGCAGATAGAGCTTAGCATCATCTATAGGGGGTCTTTGATGTCCAAATGTGGCTTTAGAAATGGCTATGGCTATTTTCACTGTAATAAGAAAATACCATTTACCCAGGGGCTTCTAAAAGAGGAAATTTATTGCAGTTCTAGAGGCAAGGAAGCTTAATATCAAAGGATTGATAGATTTGGGGCATGCTAAATTCTTGCTATGTCCTCACACAGTGGAAGGGACAAAGGTCTCTTTGGAGTCTTCTAGAAGTAAGGGTACTAAAGCTTTTATGATCTAGCCACCTCCCAAAGACCACACCTTCCATACCATCACACTGAAGATTTGATTTCCACATGAGCATTCAGGACATAGCCAGTTGTATTTTGGATTCCTTCAAGCACTGGACTAGCTCTATTTATTACTGAGGTTCTGAAATGCTCACCATGTTGATATATCTTTTTGCTAGTATGCTGACTTCTCATAGACCTGACTATACTGTCGTGTAAAAATTTCCCATCAAATACATCAACCTCATGTCACTAAAGACAGTTTGTAATGTTCCATATATCAGAAACTGATACTCACATCACCTTTGTCCTCTTCCTAGCACCCTCTGTTCCATTAGCGCCCAATTCATGGAGCTACCTACCCATCCACACACCCACCTACCTGTCACAGTCATCCACTGGCTGAGCATGTATTTGATCATACCTCACCCTGGGGGTAGGGAATAAATCAGTCATACCCCTCAAGATGCTCACAGACTGTTAGAGAAGGCACACAGAGAAGCAATGTTTTCAACACAGCATTATAGAGTCTATAATGGCAGTATATCCAAACCAGAAAATAGATCAGGCTCCTGCCTCACATTCTGCTCAGAGTGACATTTATGACAGACTCTGTGGGTGGGAAAAATTAGCCAACTGAAGGGTCTGTCTGTTCTCCACGGGGCAGGAAAGAACACTTCCTGGTTAGCACTTTCCTTTTACAGAGAGCGGGAGTGTTTTCTTCCTGTGTGAGGAGTATCTTCACTGGGAAGAGAGTGAGAATGGGTTTGAAACCCATGGGGACGACTTGGGAAGAATCTGCGAGTGGGTGCTGCCTTCTCAGGTAATCAGAAAGGGGGCAGACACTCTTCCCTTGCCCCCCCAACCTTTTACCTCGGTATCCTGTCTTTGCTTCATTGATTTCTGTAATCTCAAACAACAAAGTGTCAGTTTTAACTGTATTTTGTCAAACTGAAGAGAAATGTGCCCCCGGAGGTCTAGAATGAGAAGAGTGCCAAAACTTGTGCCAGAGCCATCACAGCATGGAGCATTTTCATCACCACAGGATCCGCACCAGACTCTTCTACAGCTACTGGCCTTTCTCTAGTCCCCATTCTCCTTAACCCCTGGCAATAGTAAAGCACTTCTCTATTTGTGTAATTTTTTACTTTAAGATCATTATACAAGTGGAATCCTGAAGGGCATAGCCTCTTGGGATTGACTCTTTTTTCATTCTGCATGATTCTTTGGCCTTCTATCCAAGTTGTTACACATTTTCCACAAGCCACACAATCCATTGCCAATAAGTTAGCATCATCAAAACAAAACAAAACAAAAAAAAGAAAAGAAAAAGAAAAAAAGAAAACTTGTAGCAATTTTTCTGGAAGGAAATATACTATTTAGATTCTTTTTACAAACTGTCAGCTTATGGAGGTTTTAACCCTTCGAATAGTGGAGAGGGGGCCTTAACTGCCTTTCCCCTGCAAGCTGAGTGATGACCACCTGAATTGTCATCATAGAACCTTCACCCAGTAACTGATGGAAGCAGATGCAGAGATCCACAGCTAAGCACTGGGATGAGCTCCTGGAGTCCAGTCATAGAGAGGGTAGAGTGATAATATGAGCAAAGGGGTCAAGACCATGATGGGGAAACCCACAGAAACATCTAAGCCAAGCTAGCAGGAGCTCACTAGCTCTGGACTGACAGCTGGGGAACTTGTATACGTCCGAACTAGGCCCTCTGAATGTGGGTGACAGTCTGTGGCTTGGGTAGTTTGTGGGGCCACTAGCTTTGGAACCAGTATTTATACTTAGTGCATGAACTGGCTTTTGGGAGCCCATTCCCTATGGAGGGCTAGCTTGCTCAGCTTAGATACAGGGTGGAGGGCCTAGGTCCTGCCTCAAATGGTATTACAGACTTTGTAGACTTCCCATGGGAGGCCTCACCCTCTCTGAGAAACGGAGGGGGAGTGAGGTGGGGGGAGCAGAAGAGGGGAGGGACAGGGAACTGGGATTGGTATGTAAAATATAAAAGAGATTGCTTTAAAATTTTTTTAAAAATAAATTATTGGCCCAAACCATTTTGAAATGTTTCTAGTGTGAGTTTTTGTATACGTGTGAATTTGGAATGAGAATAAAAATGTCAGTGGCCATATTCATCTTGCATGAAATATTTGAACTTTATGCTACACTAAAACAATAAATTGTCTCTGTAATAAGACATGGGCAATTAAACAAGCAAGGGAAACAAATCTTGTAGCTTGAGTTGAATGGAAGCAATGTGACAGCAGTAATGTAATCACTGGGAGTCGGAGGAGGGACCTGTGCCCAGGAGAGGTGTCTGGGTGATGTTTCTTTACACAACATAGACGAGAAATGGAATTGAATTTGCAGGCAGCAATCTTTAGAAATCAGTTAGAAGTTTATTCCAAAGAGGGCAAACACCAACTAGAGATTTATGGAAGACTCCACAAGAGGATGGAAATTGAGTATTACTAGTGCTCAAACCTTGCCTTGCATATCTCCTCAGGAAAGAAGCCAGGCAGCAAGAAATATGGTGGCCAGCCCCCTGACGGAAGAAGGTGGCTATCTTGGCTTTGCTTGGAAAAGCCAATCAGCCATACAAGAAGAGCCTTTCTCTGTATGTTTGACAAGGGTCTGTCTGTAAAGGACTGAGTGAGTGATAGGTAGAGAAGGCTGGGGTGGGATCCTGTGGCCCAGCGCTGGGAGGAAACTTATTGAGCTGGCTGGAACTCATGTTTTGCACATCAGTGAATTCAGAACCAAGGAGAGCAAACTGGAGCAGGCTTAAAGTAGCCTTGTGGGAGGCCTGGCCAGCTCCTGCCACAATAGGAAGCCTCTTAACCATGAGGGCAGGGAAAGCCATCTCTATGGCTGCACCTCCTGTGACTCCTTACCGTGTGGTGGATTTGCTTTTATAGTGGTTTATAGCCTTTCTAACTCAATATTTGCCTTCATATATTTCTCAGAAGACGGACCTATGGAAGTCTGCAGGAAACTTATGAACAGTATCTGTGGCCCTGTAAATTTAAGGGGAAAAAAAAGAAATTGAAATTTATGCTCTGGCAATGCTGAAGCATGCACGGAAAGCCTGTATATGGTGGTTCTATTGAACTTGTCCATATTGGGTTCCATGGTCTAAGTTGATGAAGACAACTAACCAGGTCTCTTCTTCAAGACAGTACCATATCTCTCTCATTACAGATGGTTGTGAGCCACCATGTGGTTGTTGGGAATTGAACTTAGGACCTTTGGGAGAGCAGGCAGTGCTCTTAACCTCTGAGCCATCTCTCCAGCCCTGTAAATTTCAGGAAGGCTGGTTTAACGAAAGTTACTGTTGGACTGCTGGGATCCTGAGAATGAATCTGTCTAAGGCACATCTTCAGGATCTCAAGATTGTCACAGGCAAGTATGTGTATGGTTACAGCCAGTGCTTAAAGCTTTGTAGCTGGGAATTATAGCTAACTTGAACAGCAGTATCATTTTCACGTGAGTCCCAACTGAAGTTTTCTACTTCTGTGTGAACATGAGAACGAGAAGAAACTCCACACTGGTGGGGCTTCCTGATTATGCTCCACTGCCAATGTTTCCTCAAACAATACCTGCTTTGAAGCGTATTCTCAATGTTGGCTAAATGACTAAGCAATGTTTCTTGAGTTTCAATAATGGTGCTAAACTTTGATCAGGCACTCTCATGGAACTCCTAAAATGACTCCAACTATTAGTTTCCAGTTCACCCACCTTCTACAGATATAAACAATAGAAGAGTCCAATGGTTGAATAATTTGCCCAAGGTCACAGAGCAGGGGCTGGCTACATTGTGCCTATAGTAGCTATGGTTTCAAAGCCTACATGATTAACTGTTCTATTATATAGCTTCCAGGAAGGATTGGCTAGTATACAAACCCAAAGCTTGTCCAAGGATGAATAATAAATGAGTCCTCTAATGACCAGGGAATCACATTTCTGGAACTTTCACACCTGCAGAAGGCGAAGAGTGGGAATGACAGCAGCCGAAGGACAAGGTTCACCCAGAGTGCTGAATCTGCCCTCAATTTAGTCCTGTGTGATTCTTTTTGAGAAAGGCAACCCTGTAGTCCTTGAAATAGAGTGACTGCCAGCTCAGGATTGCACAGAGGGAGCAGGGAAGACAAAGACCTCTGAAGCAACCACATAATGACTATGGCTTTCCAGCGGGAAATTAGAAACATTTGTTTTGTAAGCACATTAGCTGGGGGTCTTGGAAGGAAACTATCACAAGCTCCTCACGTTCCTAGTGTGTCTGTGTGAGGCTTCTCCCCAGCAGGAGATAACAAACCACCTAAGAAAGTAGATGTCGATATAAAACTCCAGGTGCCAGCAGTCCATCTCCCAAAGGGTGCAGAGCCAGTACCCAGCATTAAAGAGCTTTTTCAGCTTTCTCCAAAGGCCGGAAGCAAGCATGGGGGACTAGGTGGTCTAGACCCTGGGAAGGGCTGCTTTGCAGGAGCTCTTTCTCCACCAAGACTGAATCAGTCGTCACCCTGCCTTGAGGAGAAGCAGTCACCAATTGTGATAACACATCTTTGCAGTTCTGATGCATTGAACAATGGTTGTTATTAGGGATCATGCTGTAAGCACATTCTTAGTAGAGGGATTTTCCTTTGGTCAATGGATTCTCCATCTAAATTGTACCTGGGCCAAAATTGAGGAAGCTGGTTCTAGGCTGGGTGTCAGATTTGACCCAGGGCCACCTTGGAGAGTAAAGAGGACATTGCTTTATCAACATTACTTCTACTCAGCATGCGACACTAGTCACTGACTTGAGACTAGAGCTTGACTTTGAACTCTGCCACTTACTAAGAATGTCTGCTTGGAGTGTAGTTTTATTTTTTTCTGGGCCTCAATTTCCCCATAATCACAAAAGAATTAAAAATGAAAGCATTCATTTGTTATGATGAGGGAAAAATTAAAAGTTTTGCGAGTGTAATAGTGTTTATTAGAGGTTGGGGGGATTGGGAAGTGGGGAAGACAATGGTTATCAAGTTATAATTATATAGGAAAAATGGATTCTGGTGTCCTAACATACAATATGAGTATAGATAAAGAACCACATTCTGTACATTTCAAAAAAATCTAGAAGGAAGAGTTTTTAATTCCCCCCAAAGAATTGATAAAAGTTTATAAAGACAGGTATGTTTATCCTGGCTAGGATATTATATAATTGTAATTACATATTTACCAAAGCATCAGTGGTTCCCAAAAAATATGTACAAGTACTTTGTGCTGGTTAAAAATGAAATAATTGACTTTTTGAAAAGGTGAAATAGTTGAAAGGCACTGAGGTGTGAGGCCTTACAGACAAATGTAATATGCCAGTATTTTTATTCCTAGTCTACATTTCCTTATCCAAAATTATTTCAGCCTGTTGTGCTCCACAATTCAGATATTTTTGGCATTTAAAGTGGTGACATGGTGTGTGCAATTTACATTATGTAGCAGCACATGCAGAGTTGAGGGCAATGCCACATCATCAGAACTACTATTTATGTGGCTCAACCTAGGGATGTTCATATTAATCAATATAAATACTCTTCCAACTAATTAAGTTTGGAAACCAAACTTATGAACAGACGTTTTAATCTATGACCTCTTGGATTTAGGGCAGTGAGTTGTTGACCCGTCAGGTGCTCTCCTGGTGGGCATTGGTGTCTGTCCTAGGAAAGATGTCTGCCCATTGGGTTTTTTGAGCTTTGTCCCTGACTAACGTTGGGGACTTAGTTCAGCAGCAGAAGGCTCTTACCTAGATGTTGTCCATGAACCTCCCAGTAATGGTGGGGGAATTCACAGAAGTCAGGGTCTCCACTCTGATTGGTACACTGAGCATAGTGTCTAGTATCCACTACCTGCTCCGGTCCACTTAAGAGCCCCTGATATTCTATGGGCAGTACCAGGCACTGCTATCAGCTTTAATTAGTAATGGATCTTTAACAATTACATCATAGAGTCGAAAACAACCCAAATACTCAAGAGGCAGAGTAAAAAGGATCAAAAGGTTGAGTCCAGTCTGGGCTATATAAATCCCTGTCTTGAGACAAATAAACAAATGTTTTGAGAGCTAAACACAAAAAGCTAAAGCCTTTTATCAGGAAACTAGAGTCAACCTGAAGCTATAGCATTAACTACAGGAAACCAACAAACCAGGATATTATTTCTAGGACATATGCTGTCCTTGCAGATGGTTGATTATGAAGTGTAGATATATCAGAACTTCAATATGAATAAAATATGAATCTGTTGAATTATAAGTTTATAACAGCCCTGATCTTAGAAGTACAATGGTACTATTGTTATTTAATGAGGAGAAAGCTCCACTTTCAGGCAAACCTATGCTAATCTTGTGCATGATTGTAGGACTCACTGGTCTTCTGGACTTCTCATCCACATGTTGAGGAAGTACATGACATACTCATTGTATTGAACAAATTCTGCAGTACCAGCAAGTTAACGTTTCTTGGCTGTAGTGCTGAGGCCAAGTTCTGGCCACTGTCTGAATCATCAGAGTCCGCATGCCAACCAACTTTCCTGTGGCTATCAATCTCTGATCATAGTCCCCAGACAGCACAAGCAGCTGACACTGCAGGCTATGGGTATCACTAAATTCCCCAGGGACAATGACAAGTCCTGTTCAACTTGCTGCCTCCCAGGATTCCTCAAGTTTGAAATATTTGCCCTGTATCCACATCTAGTTCTTAGCTTCAGACGTACTCTGAGGAATATCTATTGAGAATTAAAGTCAAAGAAGAGGTCTTGAACACAGTGCTTATCACTCTAAGTTTTCTGTCTCTTGGAGAATTCAGCATGTCTGCCTATAGAAGCCTCAAATGTTATAGGTGATTTATGCTTTCAGTAATAGAAGATACGTTAGGGCAGCGGTTCTCAACTTTCCTAATGCTGTGACCCCTTAACATAGTTCCTCATGGTGTGGTGAACCCCAACGATAAAATTCTTTTTGTTGCTACTTCATAACTGTTATTTTGCTACTGTTACAACTCATAATGTAAATATCTGATCTACAGATGATTTAAGGCTCATGCATCTTCAGCTTAGGGTTTTTGAAGACATTTTGACTGAAATAAATAGAAATGCTCTTGGCTAATGGATCTCCAAATATTAATCAAAAGTATGACGCTAATAATAAATACACATGGGAGGGGCACTTGCTGTGCTGTCAAAATAGGAATGCTTGCTTTTTAAGCTAAAAAATAAAATAAACAGATCACTTTATGCTACAAGGCGGGGTGGGAGGGTCTGTAAACTGACCATGAAGCTCAGGTGGAAAAATTGATTTAATTCTACTGCTTCTGATAATGCCCTTGCTTTTCTTCTCTTCTGGAACCAGAACCCCTAGCCCCTGCTAACTTTAGAGACCTGTAGCTCACTGCAGCACAATGCTGAAGTCATAGTAGAGTTCTGTGTACAAGAAGACACTTCAGGGGAAGCTGAGCAACATCCAATCCATCAGTGGACGAGGTTTGCAGAGAAGCTTGCAGACTTTGAGAAGCTCAGTAACAGTTGGCATGATGCATCTGTTTTCATCTTGGTGTTACTTTGCTGACCACAGAGAAAGGAAGAGAGGAAGGGTAGTGTGGCAATTTGTAGCATCCCACCCAGAGTTGGACGCTATGGTTCAAAGCCAGGCTCTTTTCATTAAAACCATTGAGAACACAGGCTATACCCTTCCTACTTCCATTTGCCCATCTGTAATATGGAGACAGCAGTAGTGCCCACTCACCCTGCAGCTGGGGTGATGTGGAATGAGTAGATGTGGCAGGAGTTATACTGTGCCTCCTACCTGGCATGGCACAGCCACAAGAAGGCCAACCAAGAACGTGGGAGAAACAGGACTTCCAAGAGCATGCCTGATGGGAGACTCACTTTCCCAAATGGGCTGTTCAGGAGAACATGCTGGCCCATGGTGGAAGGAACCTAGGGCCCTGCCTACACAGCTAAGCACCACACCACAGTTGCACCAGGGGGCAGCCGCCCCTCTGTATTTACTCATCTCTAGGCCACCAAGCCAGAAGAGTGGCAGAGCATGAAATATTAAAAATTACATCAAGAAAAAGAACTCTGGAAATAAGATCACTCTCAGATAAAACACCACCGTGTTTCCTTAAGAAGCTTTGAGCCCTTTGAATTAAGCAAGTGAAGCTGGAAAGGTTACCTACAGGGAATCTGGAGCTTTTAAAAGCCCTAGGCTTTAATTAAAACTTGCCCCGGTGCAACTAATGTGTGAGGCCCCGGGTCCCCTGCATGCTCTGGGGGAAAGCAGGGTCAGAAAAGGTCTTTGATGAGAAACTCCCAGGTCTTCAGCTGCATCTGGGCCTTAGGGATTTTCATTGCTCTTCTCTGTTCCTTAGGAAAGTCCTCACACCTTTCTCTGCAGATGTGGCTGTATTGGGCACCTCCTGGGACTTGCGAACTGTGTTCCTGAGGGTCAGGGCATGGCAGAGAGATGTGCTAACTAAATCAAATGGAATTCTCATTTATTAAGAAGAGTCTAAAAAAAAGCAGTTCTATGAGGCACGTACAACGACCTTGACTCTGATTCCACCACTGTCAGTTGGGATCATCCCCATGTAGGTGGAGTTCCCCTCTGCCCCCACTCAACTACCTTTCCTCACCCTACTGTTCCCTGAGATGGCACAATGGACTGTGCCATCTCAGCTTCCTGACTGTCTGGGAAGGCTATTTCTATTATCTTCCTGCCAGGCACCACATAAACCTTCCCATCAGAAGAAGCAACCCTAAGTTATCGTTTCTCTCAATAGGTGCTGGTCCCAATGCTATCTCTTCTCCAAGTTTCATCAGGTAGTGATAAAGGTGCTCCCAGCTTTGAAAGTGGTTTTGCCAGAGCATTCCCCAAGGCTAGATTGACCTACTTTTCTTGACCTTCTCTGTGTTTCAACACTTCAAACTAGGTGTCAATGTGTGAACAACACAAGATTTGAGGGTTACTTTGTTTGTTTGTTTGGTTAGTTCTTCCATATTAACTCAAAATCCTCTCAAAAGACCAGAACGTCTAGCTGTGGGGCAGCATTCCAACAATAGCACAACTGATGGGCCTCTGTTTTCAGAGCAAGCCTTCCAATACTTCTAACAGCCTATTGATTGGTACCTTACCACCTCACCTTTATTTCTTACTTGACCCAGGGATGATCTTTCCAGCTCAAGAGGTAAGGATAAAGTTAGCAATGAAAGGCTTTTTAGTGGCTGAATAGCGTTGAGTGCAGCAACCGAGGAGACAGGAGAGTTGCATCTGCCTCACCTAGACTGAGCATTAATTCAGCACAGTGCAGCAGCAAACAGGGACTATGGCTGGAATCATTCAACTACTAGGGTGTGGCTGTTTCTGACAAGAATGGGACAATTTCTGCTGACGGGGTGTAACGACAAAAATGCCATGCTTCAGAAATGGCAACTGCCATGTTTCTCATCAAGGCTTATTTGGTTTGGCTTTTACTTCCCGGATTCCATCTCCTTGATCTGGAAAACGGCTGCAGAGTCTCACTTAGGAGTTTACTGCTGTTGAGGATGTGCGCTAGTCATTTTGTGTCTGCTGAGTCATCAGATGAAGGTCGGCGGGGAGGAGGGGGGGACTCCTGCCCAGTTCAAGTCCACTTGAGTTGCTAATGCGCCTCTCAGCTGAGGGAGATTTGGATGGGTTTGTTCCTTCCTGCTGTGAAGAACTTCTCAGATTCAAAGTCATCCTAGGCAAATCTCCCACCCCCCTGCCCTTGACATTTCTTAAGTACTTTCATTTTCTTGCCCAAGGAGAGTTCCCTGGCTTTCTCAGGCAAACACACCCCTTTCTACTCTAGAAGCTGCTGACTGGGACAAAACCAAAACCAAAGGTGAGAGAGGGCTACAAGCAGGCATGTGTGAGCTACACATCGAGGGACATGCCTCTCTGTTGGGATGTCAATCCTTAATTCCTTCAGGTAGTGAAAATGTACACAGGAGCTTTGGAATCACATGGCAAGCCAAGGGGAACTCGGATTAATGCGATTTTCTAGTCTCTGTTTTTGTCATCCTCACAGTAATGAACAAATCCTTCCTTTCATAGTAACTGTTGAATGATGATCAGTTTTCCCTGGATCTCAGGAGACCCGTGGAGAGGGTACCACTGAGGATTGAATGAAGATGAATCTATTAAAGAGAGCCAGCTCTTACGCCAGGTGACAGCTTGAGGACAGCCATCCAGGAGCACAGATGCTTAGTTGCCTTGACCATAGCACATACTTACTTCTAGAATACTGAAGTAGGAACCTGTGTTTTAAAAACAACCGCTGTTTTAAGGATGAAAGAATTTAGATGTAAAAGAAATTTAGTGGGATCCAGCTCCAGAGTGAAGTTGGTAGACCTCAATTTTTACAACCTTCCTTCTCCCAAGAGTGCAGCAGTTAAGAAAATGAACCCCAAAGTCACAACTCTGATATTCAGTCCCGCCTTAAGCATTTATAAGCCGGGTAACCTTGGGCATATTTTTTTCTCTGGAAAATAGTTTTCTCACCTATAAAACATTCACAACGATATTACTTCCTGCATAGATTTTGTAAGGCTTCAAAAAATTGGCCTATGTAAGACAACCTGTTATAGAGCCAAGAGTATATAAATTCTTAGCTGTGTCAGGTTCTGTGTGGAACTTTATCGCACTGCATTGCTACTTGGTTACCAGCATTTCCTGTTGGTTTTGGCTTCACTGTCTTCGTGTTTCATTTCCATTACCACTAACATTAAATAGCTGCATGGTACTTAAAGCTTTGCAGTTTGCAGTTGCACCCCCACTCATCTGGTTGGGTCAGGGCAAACCAGCCTCTCCCCAACCCCCAATCCCAGTCCTGGGAAGCGGATTTCCTAGAATGTGTTTTCTGATTTATTTACATATATATATATATATTTATACTTATTTATTGTGAGGAAGCATTTAGATCACCAGCAGAAAGCAGATGGAGTGAGTGAGGCAGAGGCATTTGAGTACCCACCTCCATCCAGCGATGCCTGAGAAATGCCTTGTGGGAATCCCCCCCAGCTCTCCTGAAGACCACAGAACCTCTAATTCCCTCCAGGAAATTTCATTTTCCTAATAAAACTCAGACTGATACACCTGCCTAATACTGAATGGCACATGGGAACACTGTTTAAGCATCTTATATAAATTAGCGTGTTTCATCCTTAGAGCAGTCAGCTTGGAAAGGGCAATTCCCCCGGCACAAAAGATAATGGAACAGAACAGAGAGGTGAAGGTTTGGGCTGCGAGTGTTGCTATGTACTACGGGCACTCTCGGCTTACTCATTGCCATCTCTCCAGCACTGTGCAGAGTGGGCAAGGAGTCTCAGGGTCCCCCCTCCCCCATCACCAAGATAGTCATGAGCCAAGGGGAGACTCCAGACTTTTCTCATAGCCCTTGGGGCTGAGAAAATAAGCGACAGCAACACCAAAAAGTGCTAATTCTAGGGTGTCTGATCATGGACACGTTCAGAGTCTCCATTCTACCCGCTCTTGACCTTGTACCAAGGAAGCTGCTTTATTCCAAAGAACGAGCCTGTCAGGGTGGGCTGTGGCGCCCAGGGAGTTTGCTCCAGTCACAGAAGGCAGAAGTGAGGTGAAACAGAAGAGGTGAAAGGAAGTGGAAAGGAAGGGAGAAAATGGACACAGAGAACAGTGAGGAAAGGGGCAAGACACAAGAAGAAACAGAGGCAAGCCACAGCCTCCTGGCTCTCAAACCCGCCGGCCCTGTGACAGACCAAACACACCCAATAGCCCTTCTGTTTCTACCAGGGGTTCAACTTCTCTGTGGTTTCCTGGCAGCTATTGAAATATTCATCCCCCTTCCCTAGATTTATATCACAACGCACCATACATAAGTGTTAGTTATTTTAGTTCCTTGATAAAAATTTGATACATTCTGATTAACATACACATAATAAATAGTCTAATTTTATTACGTTGTATAAAGATTTAAAAAAAAATATATATGGGGCCTGTGCTTTTCCAAAGTGTAAGAAAAGCAGATAAGACTTCAGACAGTCAAGAAAGATTGCTTTCATTAAATTACAAAGTTATTGGATTTCTCCCCCGTTCTGCCTCTCTCTGTTCTCAGAACTGTCTGCCATGTGAGTAATCACTTGGGTGGGGATTTTCCCTGGATCTGGGGAAGGGATCCTTGAAGGCACTATTTACATAATTAGGAGGTCCTTTAGCAAAGGTCACTGGGCAGTGAATATGTGCTGCAAAGAAGTCAGGGGAGCTGGCCAGTGTCCTTAGCAGGCCTTTCACAAGTAATGCAAGCTTTGGCTTTAGTTTCTTTGACACCCTGAAGCTGAAGAATACTGACTACTGACTGACTCCCCCAC
>LOJH01017769.1:0-18216 GCA_001685095.1 Ellobius talpinus
TCGGGGTATAAGCTAGCCGTGCAGGAGCCTGGTAGGCCCGCAGCTCCCACTACAACAGATGCTGACTTATGTTCTGGCTATAACATCTACCCGCATTTATTTTACTATTCCATGGTCTTATTTTTTTAAACAACACACATGACAAATTTTGGAAAATTTCACAAAGGAGTTCAGGATTTAGGGATAAGGCTTCTTAAGAATTTAAATTATTTTTATTCTGAAAACATTTTGAATCTAAAAAGATTTAAAAAGTTAAAAAAAAACTTTGTCAAAAGGGGTCTCTGAATTGTGTGGCCTCGGCAGTGCCCAAGACTGAGAAGGCTATTGGGAGAAGTGTAATTAGGGAGGGTTATTCATAGTAACAGAAGCAGTGACATTGGCCCAAAAGAACAAGGCCTTCAGACAGTGAGAGAGAAGCAGACAGGATCAGAAATGATAGGCAAGCTAGCCAGAAGAGAACTCACTAATGTGTAATTATCTGTTACTCAAGCATGCGGTCCTCATGGTTTCGGGTAGACTTGTTTGGGGCATGTTTGTCTGCGGGGTTGGACGAGATTGGAGGTGGGGATGGGAAGACAAGAAAGATTAATCCACACTGGGAAGTCTTCCACCTCCAAACGTTTCCAGTTGTCTCCTAGAGTGTCTTGTTGGCAGCTACAGGAACTACACACATTTGTGAAGGGGGAAGAAAACAAACAAATGAAAAAACACCCTCATGTTATTTTTCCATGAGAACAATGGGGGGGTGTTCCTAGTCCAGGACATGGTGCAGTCAGCGAGGGCTAGAAGGGACCATACTTTGAAAGGCTTCATGAACCTCAGCTCTGGGCATTTGAAGTTTAGAGTCCACCACTTCCCTCAATGTCCTTTCTGATTCTCAGGCATTCCCATTAGCAAGCTTTTTTTAAGGCCAATTGTATTTCAACTGCATCTTCTGTGAGCCTTTATTAATAATTCACTAAGGAAAGATGTTGACCAGGCTCCTTCACAGTGGAATAGACAGTGGGTCAGTCAAGCGAAGTTCCATGAGCCTCCTTTGACAGCAAGTATCCTTATTTCATTTTCTTACCCCCTGAATTCACACGAATCACATGAGGTCAAGAATGAAGCTACTCTTCACATGTAGAATAGCTCCATGCCCCCTAGCTGTCCCACAATGAGGTCTGCTATTGACCCTTGCAGTCTCCCCTTATGTAAGAGACCTGATTTTGGCATCAGACTAGGTATCGGTGAGACCATCTGAAAAGTTTATGGGATAAAAGGTCCTTCCAGAGATTTCTTTCCTCACTACCACCCCATCCCAAGACTTTCCGTAGTTTAAACATAACTGCTTGCTTTATTACGTATTCACTTGAGGCCATATTAAAAACGTCCTAGGTTATTTGTTTATTTTTCACATATAATTAATTATATTACATGTTATGTTTCTGTAATTATCCCTGTCCCCCTTCCCTAAATCCTGTGTTTGAATATCAGATGCCAAGGAGACAATGAGACAGGGCCTTGCTTCGCCTCTCTATTAAGCCAAGGCATGTAGAACATACCCTAAAACTTTATTATTTTATTTGAGAGGGGAAAGAAATCTCCACTATGGCTATTATAACATGTAAAGAATTCCATTCTACAGAACAATGGTCTATAACTTTAGGACACCGATTACGATCCACTTGGAAGCTCTGTTAAGAAGGACTAGTGTAAGCCATGCGTCATGTGCCTCATGAGCTTGGAGAGTTTCGAGAGACTTTTGTAGCCGGAGCAGAGACTACAGTGAGGAGGATCGGAAGAAGAATGTGGTACTAGGAGAGCCTGTGCGCGCGGAGAGGAGGTGGGGAGGGCTGCTGGGCCTTATGGTCCCTGCATGTGTTTCATTGTCATTGTAAGGCTGATGAAGGCACAACAACTTCAGGTCAGCTTCTGTCATTGTACTAACATGGGTAGTTGAGGCCATTCCATCCATTCCTTCTCCAGTTGCACCCACCATTCTCCATGAAACAGCAATAAAAATAGACACAATAAGACATTGTATTCCCAGTTTTATAAGAAACAACCTTGTTGATAATACCAGTACAATTTAATTGAAAAAAAAGTCTATGCATAAGTTGTCGACCAAAAGAATTTCTCGGCATCTGTTTTTGATAGTATTATTTAGAGGAAGAGAAGCCATAGATGTGTACCTTATAAAGGGAGATTGAATATTGGCTTGTAGGCAAGCGGCTGGGTAGCCCAACAATAGCCATCTTGTCTGCATCTACAGAGAATTCGGTAGCCTCTCAGCCCCCAGAGCCCGATACCTCAACTGTCCCAACCTGCTGCTGAAGGCCTAGGACTCCCTAAGAGCAGCTGGCCTTCCGAGTCTGACATCAAAAACTGACTGAGAGACACTTTCAGGACAAAGTTCTGGCAATAGGCACAAGACGGTGTTCTGGAACTGCCAGCTTGAAAGCGCTAAAGTGCCTCTGGCTTCCAGGGCAGGTATTCCACTCGGCCCCCAGTTACTCCTCCCTGGAAAGGCTTTAATAGACATGTGCAGAGGCGCGTCTCTTAGGTTGATGCCTCATCCCATCAAGTAGGCAATTAAGACTTTCCATTACAGCATCTAATTGTGGAAAGCACTTAGTAGGTTGAGAAAAAAAATAGCGTGTCAGGGGTCCATTGTCTGGAAACTCATCCTTTACAGTTTGGTCTGTTGTCATGAACTGCTATCACTTCTCCACAGCCTGTTCCATCGAGTTATGAAGCTGGAGCCATGCCAGGAGGCTCTAAGAAAGGTGTTTCAATATTGCAAGCTGAAAGCGACTTTCCTCCTACCTCTCTTAAAGTTTCAGAGAAAGGACCAAAGCAGCCAAGCTATGAGAAGGAGAACAGTCAGATTTATTATTTTATTTTCTTGGATTTTGGGACTCTCCTTTGCCATCCGTTTTCAGACCTATGGAGCCTGGAAGAAATTTGTAGGCAAATAGATGGATCTAGAAAAAAACATAGTGAGTGAGGTAACCCAGACCCAGAAAGACAAACATAATATGTACTCACTCATAAGTTACTTTTAGACATAAAGCAAAGAAAAACCAGCCTACAGTCCACAACTCCAGAGAACCTAGATAACAAAGAGGACTCTAAGAGAAACATGCATGAATCTACACAGGAAGGAGAAAAAGAGAAGATCTCCTGAGTAAATTTGGACCGAGGTGAAATTGTGACTGGGCCTCCTTTACCGCCAGCATCCTGGAGGAGAGCTATGCACAATTCCAAAGCCTGAGATTCAGTGTCTGTGAGTTTGGTGACCTTGGGCAAGTCCTGTAATGAAACTGGTTTTCATATTCTTTATAAGCAGACAAATCATAAAAAAGAATCCCTAAGCCAGAAACTGCATCCGTGGATGAATATCCAATCAAGACAATGGACTACTTAAACTTGGAACTAACGTGGTGGGTATTTGAATCTATGGATTTAGGCAGATTTTAAGAAAAAAAGGCTTACAGATTTTAATAGAGTTTAATTTCTTAATGGAACTAATTAAAACTAAGAAAGGTTAAAATATTCCTGAAGTGCTGACCTTTGATGTCTGCCTTTTCTATAAAATTTCTACTCTTCTAGGAAAACTGAGTTACTCCACAATATCCATTTTCCCCTCTGATTGTCCCTTTTCTGCCTCATCATTTACAACTTTATATGCCTAACATGTTCTCTACATGCCTAGACCAAGTGTCCTGCTATCTCTAGCTGTTCACGTGTTCGGCTCTCCAACATCACACAAGAATGATCTTAGTTATGATACAATAAACATCGGATGAACATTTCTGAAGATTTTCTCCAGTCGGAACTTGGGCTGTTTCCCTCAGATCAGGAGCAGGGCCAGGAGTAACACCTACTCCAAAGGAATTTGGAGGGCATCAGGGGCTAGGCAGTGAGGGACATGCTTGTCAAGAATGCCACATTAGAGATCAGGCGGCCAGCAGCTGGAGATAGAGAGCCAATCAGATCTGCGACACTCAGGAATGGCAGGTACACTGTTTTTATGAGTGGCCTGGAGTTTTAGAAGCAATTCCATGGCCAAAGGCCACCATCTCTTACTCTAAAGAAACCATAATTAAGGGGCAGAAGAAAAGGGTGGATTTACTGTAGTTGTATGGACTCCAGTGGACCACCATCTGAGCCTTTTAAAACAATGCAAATTTGCCATCTTACGTTTAAAAAACTAAAAACAAACAAACAATACCAACAAACCCCCAAAACAAAAACAGAAGTGTACTGTCCCTCTGCCAGCTCAGGGGAGAATTGTTTTTCTTGACTTTTCCAGTTTCTAGGAGGCAACGGTATTTTTTCAAATTCTGTCTTTTTCCTAGCCTCCCTTTTCCATCTTCAAAGCCACCAGCATGACATCTTCACAACTCTCTCTCTCCTCCAGTCTGAGCCTCTGGTGTCACCCTGCCACTGGCTGACTCTGACTCCGCCTACACGACTTTTATAATGAATTGTGGCTCTGTGGGGCCCAAGCTTGTTAGCACGGTCAAGAGCCAGTCTCCTCCACCATAGAAGGCAGCATTCGTGTTTCAATTACATGACGATAGGCATGATTTGGAAGCCGTTATTGCGCCATCTACACTACCTTGAGCTTCCTTGCTTTTGCTTACTTAATACGCTACACTTCTGTATGAAGAGCTGTGTTCATGAAGGCTATGTGGAAAGAAGGAAAATGCAGAAAGAGAATTTATGTGGCTGGGTATATGAAGAATGGTCAGAAAAGAGGGCAGACTGCATGTCTGCAGCTTGAGTTTTTAACAGGTCACCCACTGACTGATGACACAAAAAAATAAAGGAATCTCCCCCACCAGTGATTTGTCAGACCTCCTGTCTCTACACTGTTCATGTGGAGGCCTGAAAAATTTGTGAAGGGTTTAAAATAATGATAGTAATAAAGTTACAGGTTAGAATAGTATTATACAAATCTTACAGTTGTACAAGAAGGCAGTGAAAGGTAAAAATTCAGGAATGTGTTTACATACCATTGAGTCCCTTTGTGATGGATACAATAACAGAACGTCTAATAATGAGTAATTCATTAAAGAACAGAAATTTGTTTTTCCTAGTTCTTGGGGTTTAGAAATCTAGAATCAAGATACCAATACCTGATAAGACCTTCCTTACTGCATTTTACAAAGAAGAAGCCAGAAGGGAAGCAAACAAATTTTGTGTTCTCCCAAGTCAGTAAATCACCACCAGTGAACCCACTCCTGGAAGCCATTCTTGTACTATTTATTAACTACCTGAGCGGTTCAACCAAACCCCTCCCAAAAGACCCATAGACAACAGCACCACGCCGCAATCAAATCTCCAGCATAAACTTTTGGGGACACCTCCAGACCACCACAGTAGATAAGCGCTAATATGACGTATGTATGGGACTGGGGTGGAGAGGGAGTACTGAGGTGGGCCAGATGCAGAGCAGATAGTGATGTGGACACCAGCCTTTCCTATGCTTTCCCTTCTCCTTAGGGGATTTCTGGGTCTAATAAGCTTCAGGGGAACCACAGAGAGTACTTCAGATGCTGAGTGCTAGAGAGAATCAGATCAGCACTGAACAGTCCTGGAAGCATCCTTCGTTTTACTAGTTCAAGTCATTCATTCATCAGCTTACAGCCTACCGCACGCAGCAGGTTTCAGGATATAGTGATGACTCAGCCACAGTCTTCAGCTAAGTTTTAGGAATCTCAAACTACCCTAGAGCATCTGCTGTCTAGGAAGAAGAGAATTTAACCTGTCCACAAACTGAGAAAGATGTTACCAGAAGCTGACCAAGAAAGTCCAGCTCAGGTTTTTTTTTCAGATCATTTTAAAGCATAATAAAAGTCATATTGGCTGATTGCTTTTGGCCTTGTTTTGAAAGGCTATGTTTAATTACAAATTATGAATAATAACTCATGACTATATAACAACAATGATGACAATGATGATTATAAGTCTTAGAGAATAAGTGAACAGAGATTAGGACTGGATGAGTTGCCTACTAGGAAGGCAAGAACAAGGAAAGAAGTATGCAGTAGTCAGGAAATACACACAGTGTTTTAAGAGGGGAA
The DNA here is from genome assembly GCA_001685095.1 of Ellobius talpinus. Lineage (NCBI taxonomy): Eukaryota > Metazoa > Chordata > Mammalia > Rodentia > Cricetidae > Ellobius > Ellobius talpinus. The sequence goes on from LOJH01017769.1 coordinate 6,075, forward strand.
AGCTCTCACAGCAGAATCTTGATGGTGGCATGCAACACCTCAGCCTACTGGTGGCACTTACTTAAATTGCTCAGGTGACTGTCAGTTCCGTGGGAGCCACTATGTTGTTTGAACTGACTCTGGTTTTCTATTTCCTTCCTTATTCTCTGTGAATGTGTGAATACCCTGTGTAGAGAAGTAGCTCCCTCTCAGGTACTCCTCAATATGTCAGATAGCAATTTATTGAGGACATGCCTTTGAGAAAATGAAACTGAATGAGGCAGTGTCCTCCTCTAACTGGATTCCTCGAAATAAGGACCATGCAATCAGCATAATATGGTTAATGCATCTGATGGACCCACCACTACTCGTCACACCCAACAACCATTCAGCACAAAGCAAAAGATTTCCAGCAGTCAGTGTCAAATCTTTTTCTTTTCCAGTTTTTATTTCAATACTGGTATCCACAGCGTCCCGATTCCAAAATTATTGCTGTGGAATTCATTGGTTCTTGCACAGTTCCAGGAGCCCTGGGGGTGTGGACACCATGAATGTTAAACATTGGTGGGGTTCCTTCTGTCATCTTATAATGCTCCCACCACTCAAGAAGCAGGGATAGGGATGAAAGAAGGGAGGCCACAGGCCAGGAGACTGACAAATGTGAGGATACAGTGTGAACCAGAGGGAGGTTTAGGGAGCATGAAGAGCTACGGAGGCCAGGGGAGATGCAACCACATCTTGTGGCTCACACAACAACTCTGTGGCTATGGCGTTCTTCTTTCACATGTCCCAACACCACACCTTACTCACGGATTACTGTCAGTGATGGTACTGTGGAAGAGCATTGGGATTGTAGTGTTCTCTCCACTGCTTGCTTGAGTTCTCTTCTTGGGTCTTCCAAATGACCCTGTAGACGACCAGCTACTACACCCAAACACTGATTAGATGGTTCTTCACTTACCGCATATACTGGTGTTGGAGCATGAGTGAATGGTGTGAGACTGCTCAGAATTATATTTTAGAATGTCACAAAATATATATTTCAACACTAAATAATGAAGCCCCTACTTTCAAAGAAAGGATGCCTATAATTATATTGTACCAATGCTTTAGAAATATTTCAATTTTGTAATAGGAGCCTATGGATTTATGCCAATTTTAATTTTTATCCGGCAATTTAAGATTCTACAGGGGAAAGTTCCAGGTACAAAGCCAGTACATTATATAACCGATGGCTCTTTGGGGATGTGTCCAGGCTTAACTGAGGAAGACTGTCTCCTAGTGACTCTCGAACAAGCTACTAAAATTTTGGTCATTGTGCAAAGGATGCAGTGATGACTGGCAATAGGTCATTGCTCTTCTGTCATCATTAAATGGAGCTGCGCCATTAGGGTACACTAAGAATTCATCCTGCATACTGAATTACAGCATGGTGAATGTGGCTTGGCAGGTGAACTGGCTACTCACAGAAATGTTTATTACCAGCAGCCCGGCACCCATGAGTCAGTTCATGCCAGTGTGGATCAGCCCATCTTGGTGTGATCTGCCTGCCTGTCAGCCTTGACTACATTTCATGCGAATTTTCCCTGACTCTCCATCAGAGAGTGAGTTTTAATCGCTCTAGGTGCTCAACTCAGCAAAGCGCTGAGCATACCCGGAGGGACTCAAGAAACATCTGGTGAGCAAATGGAAAAATGACCAAAATAAAGACCGTGCGGTTTGAACCATTGTGGATGTCAAAATAACCTGCCCAGAAGAAGGTAAAGCACACGGAGAGTTTCAAAGGTCTTCAAGAAGGAGGCCATTTAAAGCTTGCTTCTTATACACCCAATCCCCAGGCCTATTTTCCAGCTCACACTCAAAACATCCTCAGTACAACTGGAATCTTCTAAGCAACTGCTTCTGAAAAAGATTACTAGAAGTGAGAGGGACACAAAGTCTCACCTCAAGTTTGAAGACCACCTTTCAGTACTTAAAAAAGTTCTTGATTGTAGTCACTAATAAATTGAAAGGCCCGTGCACACAGTAGGCAGGTTATGTATGCCAGGGCCAGAAGTCAGGGCAAAGGTAGACCAATAAAGTCAGTGGTGAAGACACACTTTTTCTCTTTTAGCTTCGATAAATTAAGGTGACTGAGAGCTGACCAGAAGGGACATTACTGCCAAGCTAGAGAAACAGTCAAGGTCAGCAGAATTTTTCCTCTCCCCGACTCCCTTTCTTTGGTAACAGATTGTTGAGAAAAGTTTTTTTTTGCAGGTCTGACTTAGATGTAGGTATGGAAGCTCCCCAGTGCTAGGGTTGGAACAGTGCTTTTATTTCCTTTAGTCCCTGAGTTACAAACATATTCAGTAAATGTCTGTGCTCCCAAAGCTTTCAGCCAGCTATCCCATGATGCCCATGCTCTTAAGAGTGTTCACTCACGTAGGAGCCTCTGGCTTCCTCTCTGCTTTGTTCTTCTGAGAATTCTTTCTAAATAAGTGACTATACCAAAAAAGATTTCTAAAGCCATTTTGTTTAAAGCCACAGGATGCAGTTTTTATATGAAATATCTTAGCTATGTTGAACCATACTTTGGAAGTCTTACAGAATATTTTTAGGCTTTTGTGTAAAAATGTGTAGACATTTTAGTTGAAGACAACCAACTGGACCGATGGGACCTATGCCCCCCCTCCCCTACACAGTTCCATGTGTACCTGACAATCTTCATATCAGAAAGGATGCCTGCATCCTCTTGTTCTATATTGAACAATGCCTGTACCATAAATGAGTCTAGTTTGGTTTTGTTTTGCCTCCACTAAGTTGCAGTAGTTGGATCCTGAGCTAAGCCTGCTGCTGAGCAAGAATACGCTTTGCAAGGGCATCTCTAGGTCCCCAGGTGACACACTAAGGTCACATTAGATCTCCTTGCCCAACCTAGGCCTGCACCATTCATTTCCATTATGAAAGACTTCCAGGGAATTCTGTTAACTTTTTACAGATTGATCCTATCCACTATCGTGCCTCGTTTTGTATATGTTCAAATCACTGAAGTATGACCCATTTTCTTGTGTCTTTTTTAAAACAGTATGTCAACATCTTCGATACGTAGATTCATCTTTTTCCAAGAAAATATTGCCGAGACTCAAATTCTGAACTTTACTAATTCCATAAATCTTAGTTCGGATTCTGCTGTCACCCCGGAAGGAGCATAGCTGAACAGTTAAGAAGGAGGAAACATCCCAGGTAGACAGACATGGTTACTTTTTTATTTGAAGAAAAAAAAAAACAAAAACACGTACGTTTTAATAAATACTGTGGAAACACTGACCAAACAAACATACAAAGTGACTTCAACATTAAAAAAAAGAAAAGCAACAAAAAGTTCTGCTTTATAACAGTTATATAACTTATTCTCTTTTTACAATATTTAAATACAGAAAGCACTCGCCAGCTATTTTGTAATACTGCCCAGAGCCTAACTCCACGCCAGTCAAAGCATATTATGTTGGCAGAATGTCTGACTTTTATGGGAAATGATTGAAATGGCATTTTCTTGCAGAGACAAAGTGCTTGTAAGACACAGAACTGGGTGCTGTAATTATCTTAATCTCCCCTCCTGCCACAGTTTAATGGAAACACAGCTTCAACGCTTCAAAAATGAAGCATCATCATTGGGTTTTAAAAAAAAGTTTGTTTTTAGCAAGTACCACCTAGAAGAGGGTCCTATCTGACACCCTCTCTGGAAGGAACTGCTCAACTATTTTAAATGTTGATTCTCACTCTATCCATGATCAAGTGTTGAACCTGGCCCCACCTGAATCTGGTTAAGTGACGTTTAGCAGTCACTTGAGAAATGCTCTAGGCGCATAGCAGGGCTGACATTATAGGTGGCTTTTTTTTTCTTTCTATCTGGGGTTTTCAAAATCTTGGGCACATGGGGCTTTGTCAGGACAACGTTCATTTGAAGGAGGTGGCATAAGGCAAGAGTTCACTATCTGCTGCCAGTCTGGGGGGCATAACAGGTGTCAGAGCTTTTTGCTCTGTGTATCTGAAACATAACTTTCTCCCAGACAACCTCACTCACAAACTGTGCTCTCTGCTACAATCCCTTCGCCTTTTCTCTCTCCTGGTGAAAACAGTATCCATCTGCTTTGAAATCACTCTATCACATCAGACCAAGACACCTTTTATTTGACTTCGCAGTGGCAAAAAAAGAAAAACAAACCACACACTCTCTTTTCTCAACAGCGCACAAAATATTACATTGAGCAATTTACCACTTGTTAATGACAACCACAAGGATGAACAAAACCATCAGACAGAATATAATGCAACACTCTTTTTTTCTATTTGATCTATGCGATCTTCGCAGTGCTGGTCCACGCATCCCATAAGGCCGCGCCGAAGCCTTTCTATTCAAACCATCTCCCGCAGCCGCGACCTTCAGGAAGTCAAGAATTTCAAAGCCTCGTGAAGTTTTCCTCTCGAATCCCACGGGTCCCGATACAATTTCCATTTTAATGATGAACTAGGAGGAAATTAGATCACATCCCCTAGAAAACTAAACGCTAAGGTCACAGTGCGAGTTCCCCGACCAGGACGGTATACTAATATATACTTTCTGAAAATGAGACTAAAACATTGGGGGAAAAAATCAAATCGAAGTAGAGATCCATGAATAGGTTGTAACAAAAACATAAAAACAAAACCGAAAACAGGCAAGCACCATTCAGAGCATGGATTTTCTTCTCGGAGGTACTGGCGCTCCTCTTCCTCCAGCCTGTTTGTAGCTCCCTTTGTTTTTGGCATATTCGTCAAGTCACACCTCAAAACTCTTCAACATATTCACTTCTCACCACGCGGTCTACATGCCCAACCTAAGGACAGGATTCCAAACACTGGGTATCCTTGCAAGGGCCTCCTAAGCCTGTGTCTATGTGACTTTGGCTGTGCACTTCATTGGACTCCATCTTTCCGGTTTGCTCTTGTTTTTTATTTTTTATTTTTATCTTTTTTTTACACTAGATGCCCGCATCTTCCTTAAAGACGGCGAAACTTCACATCACAGTGCAGCTCTTGGCTTTGTCCTTTCGCAAGTCTGTAGCAACTGCTGAGAGTTCTGGTCGGCTAGGCATGTGTGAAATCCGCTTTGTGGCCCTCTGTGATTTGTTCCGCTTAACGTTTTTATTTGTCTTATTTACACACGCCAAGGTGGCGACGTGAAAAATGTCCCTGACGCTGTTTTCTGACTGTAACGCAGAGCATTCGATGTAAGTGGCGGCTCCGATCTGCTTGGCCATATTTGCTCCCTGTGAAGTAAAAGAATTTCCATCAGTAGGGAGACTTTGGAGAGATGTCAGAGGGTGTTAAGATGCCACAAAACAATCTTGCATGGGAAAATATCTAATATGCCCAATGGATTTCCCAAGTGGTGCAAAAACCATATTTTTTTCTTAATGAGCTACTTTGTAACTTTCTAAATATTCAATATCCAATCCTAAGGCCCTCAAGTTACATTACTCAGTAGAAACTGCTCTAGCTCCCGACAGCTTCCAAAATACTGGTTTGCCCAAACAGTAGAACCCTGAGCACCCAACTTCCAAGAGGAGGACTCAAAGAAACAAAAGAGTCATTAGGGTGTCATGTGACCCTCACTGCCATGTGGAACCAAGAAGTGAGTAACTGGTAGGTCACATGCAGGGCCACTGTGAAGCATAGCCTCATATTGAAACCATGAACTCTGTCTTCCACAAAGATCTGACAAAGGTGCTTTGGCCCCCAGAGTCCATTCCAGTCCTTCATGAGGCTCTCATTCCTCTCTTACTATGAATGACCCTCAACCCCAGTCAAGAGGCTGCACAAAACACAGGGCTGATGAAAGTTAATTAATCAGTTCCTATGATTGTATTGAGTTCGTTAATAAGAAATGAAGAAGCAAGCTTGTATTTAATTAGTAAGTAGATACCAAACTTTAGAGTGCCCATGGGTATAATATGAAGGTGAGTATAGTAAGTCTTTTTCTTTTAAGTTTTTTTCTTGCTGGGTACGGAACCCTAAGCCTTACTCTTTCTGGACAAGCGCTCTGCTACTGAGCTATATTATATCCCCAGCCCTAAAACTGAAAACCTTAAATGATACATACCACGTACAGCTGTAGATACTTTGCCATGAACAATTTTAGAATCTGGTGGTGAGTTTTAGGAGAATGTTATTTTTAAACAGATTTTCTTTCCTTTGGGGCCATCCATGCATGGTGAACGTCTAAAAGGTGGATGGCATCATGGAGTGGTCTACTTCATTAACAACTTGACTTAGGATTTTACTGGGCATCTAAGGACATTAACCTCTCTTCAAGAGAACCACTGATTTTGACCACATTCTCTCTTAAATACGCTGAACTTTAAAACCATTGACAAGTAGAAGCATCCAAGGGTATCAACGGCGTATGTGCCCTAATTCCTGATGGTTTTTACTATAGAATGGCAGAACATCTCATATTTCAGCTGACCGCTGTCTCACCTCTTGAAAAACTGCTACATTGTATTTATTACCAACAATATTTCCTTCCTTTCACTTTCCCTGAAAAGTGATTTTTCTCCACTGACAGCACATACCTGATCATATGACACGGGCGTCTGCCGGTGATTTGAGAGCTCCACTAACGTACTGACGTCTGTCCGCAGGTCAGACTTACAGCCAACCAAAAGCATCTTGGTATTGGGACAGAACTCCTGGATTTCACCTTTCCACTAGGGAGGAGGAAAAAAAAGGAAATTTAACAAAAGTACTGACATGCATACAATGAAAACAATTTCCTCACTGGCAGACATTGGAATGCAACTTCAAGTGAAGAAGCAAGCTTGTATTTAATTAGTAAGTAGATACCAAACTTTAGAGTGCCCGTGTATATATTTTATATTCTGTGTGACTCATTGGTTCCTCCCACAATGAATGTATTGGGAATCAACAGACGGTTGATTCAACAATGTCTTAATTATGGATGGATTTAAAAGACAAAAGCACTTCAATAATGACATATCCAAATGGATGACTACATCCTCGGATATGCTGAGTTTCTCATTACCAGGTAGAAGGCTGGGCATAAGAATTAGCCCACATCAGCAAAAGTATGCACTTCAAAGACTCCATCATGAAAGACTGGGCCATGCTACCATGTGCTGGAAGCTCTGTCTAAGTATCTGGCCTACGATTAGTAAAGCAGAATGTGTTTCAAGGAGTTTCCACTCAAGTGGCTGAATGGATGCAGACCGTAGCTTACGTAGAGAACTAGTACAGGACAGCATCTAGTTTTGTAGCCCATAGGTCTTTGATTTTATGTTTTTAACTGTTAAGCATTGCTGTCACGTCTACAGTTTAACTATTTCCTGTCCTAACCAGAATTATGAGAACTTCCAGAAGTCCCTGGCATGGAGTCCAGCTGTTTCCTTTTACAGCAAGTAAATGACTTTTCATGGCTTTGCATTTTCTAACTTGAGTTCTCCATCATCAGGATGGGAGCCAAGCACCCCAAGAAAATCACTGCTCCCAGAGATGAGGGGATAGAGGGCCCAAGACCCCTCTACACCCATCCACAGAAGTCTTTTGTGCTCTGCGAAGTACTGTAATGATGATGTAGCTATGTCTCTCTGAGGATTCACAGAGCAGAAGGAACAATAACGTTTTCTAAGTATAATACAAGAGAAGAGGAGCATTCTGGGAGAGTCTACCAGAGAAGGAGGCCTCCGAGTCTCAAGGCATAGCATAGGCAATAGCATCTAGTACCAAGCACCCCAGAACAATGGAGGACAGTAACCCACAGAGTGCCTGGTCTTTCCATTGAGGTTTGATTTTTCTTCCCTCCCATGATGATTTAATAGTCTCTATCTACCACATGCTCCTAAAAAACTGAAAAACAGAATAAGAAATCTTTTCTACCGTAAGTCACTCTGAACTCTCCAGTGTTAATGGACTTCAAGACTCGATTAAGACAAAAGGCAAATTAAATTACCATGAGCCTTAAGCCTCACACAAACGTAAAACACTTGTATTAATATCTACAGGTCCAATATTTGTTTGGTTTTAAGTAACAAAAGCAAAGGAGGACATGAGAAAAGCTTTCTGTCATAAATTATGTATAACCCAATACTACATTAAGTACAAACTCCAGTAAATCAGTGCCCCTTTCATCTTCAGACTCAGCCAGGCACATTGTTACGTTGTTATCAGTTGTGTGATGTTTCTGGCTTCCCCCTGTACTTGTTTACAGGTTCTGGAGACAGGGAAGGTGTATTCTGAACAGATTTCAGCCAACCTGTGTTTCATATATTACTCTGAATGGAAAGGAGCTAAAACTAAAAAAGGACCCTTCAATCTATTAAGAGTGCAGAGTCACTGAACTGCTGGCGAGGCTCTGGGCGGTGGTGACGCACGCCTTTAATTCCAGCACTCGGGAGGCAGAGGCAGGCAGATCTCTGTGAGTTCGAGGCCAGCCTGGTCTACGAGAGCTAGTTCCAGGACAGACTCCAAAGCTATAGAGAAACCCTGTCTCAAACAAAACAAAACAAAAAAGCCAGGACATCTACACATGTGCCTCTCCCTTTCTCTTTCTCACTCTGACCAGGCCTCAGAAACCCACTGACATTCTTCACTATTAGACACCTCTGCTGTACACAGAAAAAAGGGGTAGTGCAACTAGAGTCTTGCTCTCAAACCCCACAGCACCCAAAAGAATGGGTGACTGGTATGCTGCCCCATCTACAAGCACTTGAGACCATCAAGAACTAGCAAAGAACAAAGCATAGGTTGCTGCAGGCCAAGCAGACTCCCTGCCCCCGAAATTCCTTAACAAGTTCCTATAACTACCCTGGGGGCCAAGTCCACCAAAGGTCAAGCAACAGCCCTGAACACATACACAGTGGCCTGCTTAGGCCTCCAGACCCAACTGCAACAGGTACCATCCCTCTTAGCCCTGGTTCCTTCTGTCCATAGCTTCTGCTAGTTCCGTCTCCAACTACAGGATCTGATCCACCTTTGCTCCCAGAAACCAGAGCTCTGTGATAACATACATGTTCAGCATAACTGATGGTTTACTAGTATTTGGTATGCACCTGATTATAATTTGCATTGTCTCACGTCTAGGGACAAGCCCTATTACACATATTTCTCTTATACTACCTTCACTCTTGCTTCAATAAATTACTGAAATACAACTGCCTTGTCAAAATAACTCCTATTGAATTAAGGTCCATATCTGAATTGAGATCAACAGCAAACACATAAGGAACAGTCTGGCAAATGAACAGAAAACTCAGGTAGGACTTTATTGGAGGTCTACACCATTCCCCCCCCCAAAAAAAAATGGAAGATCATAAAAAGCATTTTGTTCTGAGCTTTAAGAAGCAGATTAATTACCCTACCCAAACTCGTGGCATTTGTGTGTGGGAACCTTGTTTTGGTGTGGAAGTTCCCAGGGTTTCATCAGAGAACGCAAGGCAAAAGTTCAGACTGGGCACTTACCTTTTTTAAGACACTGTCCAGAGTCTCCGGTCTACTGATGTCAAAGCAGATGAGCACAGCATCAGAATCCGGATAAGAGAGGGGACGGACGTTGTCATAGTAAGGAGAACCTAAGAAACAAAACACACAGGTCTCAGACAAAAACCTCGATCATCTTTCAAGTATTAACTCTACCCTCGGAGACAAATCCCTTCCCCGTTATAATGTAACACCTGCTGTACTCGATCACTCCTGCACATACCCCTTTTGTAAAGAAATGCAAACACATACACAAAAAAAAAAGCTTCATTCACTTGCACTAGAAGATCAGAGCATCCTTCCTATGCGTGGGACTTCAGTTCCTGGGAAGGTCAGGAACTTAAGGTACAAATTGATAGAGATCAAGGATTAGCGTCAGAGGGAACCTAGATGAAGTGAGGAGGGTGTGGGATCAAGTGATCTTGAGCACAAAGCCACTCTCACCACTCAACGAGGAGAAGCCCATGCTTTAGGACTGGGTGCGCCTCTGATTCTTCAATCCTAAGATGAAGAGAGTGACAACCTATATCCGTGGGATCTGAGCAAACCCAGGTGGCCGCTGGAATTTAGGGAGAGATGCGTACATATTAACCAGATGTACTGTGGCTGTGCTATCGCTGTGGTCAAAGGCTAAGGGGCAGTGGCCACTAGAAATGGAGCTGTTTCCTGGGAAAAAGATCCAAACTGAAGATTAGTCCAATAGTTGAATGGGGGTGAGTGGGAGGAGGAAGGAAGAAGGCAAGATTGATGATGCATAGAGAGCCACAGCAAAGCACATGGGTGTCACTCTGTCTTTGGTTACAAGGCTGGCTAAGCCATTGACCTTTGAGCTTGCTTACACTTAACCCCAAGCCCTGTGTAAATTTGTTTCCTGCTATGACCAAGAATGTCATAAATGCCATGTTTGGACAATGTGACCTTTTCCGCACAGTTCTACCTGCAACACGACAGCAGGACATAATCCAAGGACCTGGCCTTGGTGAAACCCAAAGTCGTCTAAAAGTGCAAGTCCGCACCCAATCAGCTGAACCACAAAACTTTCTGGTCATTTAGAATGTTCTTTTTTAAAACACCTTTATGAATTCCAAGTGCTGGGAATTCACGCAAGGCCAATAATTATGAATTATGAAATAGTTTGACTATAAAGTTGAAGATAACTTATCAGTTGCTGCTTTGATGAACCGATTTCCATCACATAGCCCTTTCACAGACAACACGGAAACCACTTACTAGGCAAATGCAAATACATTTAAACTTCTTTTAATTTAGTTTTGACATAATTTTGCATTTCTGGCAGAAAAACATAGCATGTATTCCCTAAGTCAAAACATCAGTAGTCAAAGTCAAAATGAGGAGGGGGGAGACAAGGTTCTAACAAGCAGGAGGATTACAGGTGTGAGGCCTGCCTGAGTGGATTGAGCTGGTCTCACTTCACACGAGGACACTGGTATCTCCATATTAGTTTTCCATAGAACAGCTCTGTGATACCGTGTCCCAAGGAAAAAGTACAAAGACAACGGACCTTCTGGTGCCTGTTCTCGTGTCCTAGAAGTGAGTATAGTTGGTGCAGGTGTTCTGAGCCCCGGGCACTCACTGCAAACTCTGGCCGGAGTGTGCCTGCCTGCTTCATTAGCTGTTTTAGAGATGGAGAACGTGAGTCTGCTGAGCTAGGAACAGGAGGACATTCTAGGGGTCAGGAGAGAAAGTGCCTCCAGGGAAGGCAGTCTTAAGAAGTTCTCAGGGAAGGCAGCAGCTTCCCACTGGCCTCTGCAAGGCGGAAGTGCGCTAACAAAGCCTGCGGGAGAAGGTACTTTCCCGCCGATAGAGGCCTGAATTGAACAAGACGTGTCACTTGAAATATCAAGATGCACAAAAATAAAAAAATGAGGCTGTTGCTAAAAATAGTCACCCTTTCAGCCACTTGAAGAAATTCGAGGTGATGAGAATAATTCACTTGAGTTCAGTTTAAGCTTTTCTTGAGAGGGGTCCTTTATTTACCCTATACGAATATATTGCTGTTTTACGTTAGTTCTGCAGTTCCGGCTCGCTCCACTGTAACTTTCCTTGTTGGTGTGTCCAAAGTCCAAGTTCCACCCAGCTCTGGCTGTAAGCATTAGAATATCTCTTTTCTGATAGCCAGACAGGACAGAGAAGAAAATTCAAATGAAGACAGAGGAGCCTCTCTTCTGCTCTTCAAAGCTAGATTAAATGACCTGACCCGACCCGCACAGTCAGGGCCAGACTGTGTCGGCGGAACAGGTGTCAGAACACTCAGGTCTCATGCTTTCCAGTCTCCAGGCCTACAGGACAGGATGCTGCACGCACTGCGTGGCAGAACGGGGCTATTGTACAGGACAATGGAGACCATCTTGTCCAAAGGTGACTGAAGAAAGTCAAAGGGGCAAAACTAATTTAATTAAACTTGGGACTGCTGGGAAAATCCAGAGACCCGGTTGCAACATTCCAATCACCATGTGGCTGCAGAGAACACCCTGCCCTTTGTGGGTTGTTCCCCTCCCCCACTCGTCTTAAGGCCACAAAGGGATCTGGCTTTGTGTTCAGCCCTCTGTCACAGGCAGGGGATTGCTTGCTTATGAGAAAAAAAGAAAGAAAGGAAGGAAGGAAGGAAGGAAGGAAGGAAGGAAGGAAG